>JAQFZH010002833.1:0-15351 GCA_034695485.1 Entomobrya nivalis | reverse complement strand
ATTTTTAATTAAAAAGTTGTAAATTTAATTAATTAGATTTAATTTATTTTTAATTAAAAAGTTGTAAATTTAATTAATTAGATTTAATTTATTTTTAATTAAAAAGTTGTAAATTTAATTAATTAGAATTAATTTTTTTTAAATTTATTTTTAGTAAAAAAGTGAAATTTTAATATATTTTTAATTTAAAAAAAAGAAGAAAATTTAACCTAATTTTTAACATTGAATAATGAACATTTGGCAAAAAGGACCAATTAGATGGTTATAATTTAAGTGGCCTTACATAAAATATGTGATGTCTTTTTGAAAAACAAAATGTGGACGGATCCATTTTTTGATGAGAAAATGTCGTTTATTTGAAAATATATGCATATTTAGTAAGAAAATGCACGTGTCTTATGAACAGCCCCTTATATAAAATTTATAAGTCAATTTAGTAGTCATTACTCAATATGCATGGGTGAATGCACCTTGTCAACTTGATGAATATGATTACTCATTAAAATACCAATTAGCCATGTAGATCTAATTGAGCAATTAAATATTTGTACTAGCAAATCTGCAACTCACAATCAGTCATTTAACCCAACACACCACATTCCTTTTACAAGACAGTCAAAAGCCTTAACTGAATGGATCTCGTCCGCTCCAGTGCCTCCAGCTCCTCCATGTATTTGTCCACAATTAGCTGGAAGCTTACACGCCAAACAATATATCCAACTCCAATCACCACTAGTATCACTCCAATTAGCACCGCAACTAGATTATATGCCCCCGTTACGACTTCCATAATAACCAACGCAGCAACTACCCTCGCATTCACTGTTGCAATGATACAAAAGGCGAGGAACAAACTTTGCCAGATCCAAGCATCCTTCAAAGCTTCCTTCACATTTCTCCCCTGCAAAAAATAATAGCATCCCAATTATTTCCAGTTATTAAACAAAATGCAAATTTTAGGTTCAAATACATGATTATTAGGGCAACAAAGAATTTCATTAATGATGTTTTGCACAATCTAAATAGAACATTTAGTTCAAATTGATCAACTCAAAAATGTAAAACTGGCCATTTTAAAAATATTTGGCAAAAAGAGTAAAAATAATCAGGAAATTTATTATTGGCGATTGATTATCCTTGAGTTTATTTATATGCTTTAACCTGGTTCACGCTCGATTCTGTAAATATCGAGCCAGTTTCTATATCGGTCGTTTTTCATAGTTTTCCATCCAAAATTGGTCAAAAATTGTGATCACCGTCGATTCAGGTCGGTTAGATTCGGTCGATTACAAATGACTTTATATTTGCTATTGCTAACATAAACACCGGTTATAACTGATCCACTCTTTTCCCACACTAATTAACTTTTTGGTTAACTTTAATTTAAAGTTAACACTGCTGTTGCTTTTATTCTTAGAGTTGTCTATCATTACAACCATGCTTTTTTGACACCATTCAGTGACATTTTGTTTTAGATCATACAGTTAAGTAAGAAACTAGAAAAGAACCGCCGCCCCCGCCTGAATTTGTTCAATCCCTTCAACAAAGATGTTTGAGCCAAGATGTCGTTGTAGCAAGTCACTTTCAAAAGTACTCTAGAAACACATTGACAGTGGTAATTTGGTGGGAGTTAAGACACAGAAAAAAAACGAACGAAAATCATGACATTCTCGACGTCACGATGAATGGAGGTGTACTACCTACAATGGCTGGTTATAAGTTATACCAACGCTATGGAGCAGATTACGCTGGGGCTGTTATTTTTAATCTTGGAAAGGATTTTGATTACCAATGGTACAAATAGGTTTTTAAATGAAAATAGGCCTTTATTTGTTCCTTTTTAAATGTTTTTTAACTTGATGACTAGGTTCTGCACAAAAGAATACGCCCATACAATGCAAGCCAAATTCCCGCAACATGGCCTCCAAAGTATTTGTGAGATTTACATTTCATGACTCAAGTCAAAGCCGGTACCATTAATATATGCTACAAGGGATATTAAGGAAAATGGATATTTTTGTATATCAAAATATAGCCGGGTATATTCCTAAATAGTTCCCCAAATCAGAGGGCTTTCCCTTGATAATCATTTGCATAAAAATTCCGCCACTTGAGCAGAACAAAACTTTTCTGCAGGAATTATCAGCTTACTTACGATATTCCAAAGGGTTTGTTCGTTTTCCACCAACTGGACGGATTCTGCATAAAAACGACTTTTTTAAACCACTTTCATAGAAACATCATACCGTTTGCATACACGTCAATTACTATTAATATACCTCTCAAGTTTACTATAGTGGATTGAATTATATTGATCCGAGGTAAAATTGCCTCGAGCCTTGCAGGGTTAGTTAAAGTGCAACATTCCCTTAATCCATCAAATGGTGCGGTAAATTTCCCTTTGGTATCATCAAGAAAGAGATCCATCAGGCTAGGTTTCACATTTTTCTTGCCCTCCAACTTGTTGCGATATCGGTTGTAGAGATTTTTTGCCGCGCCGTTGTACAAAAAACGTTACTATTGTCTCTATGGCATCCTGACCATACTCGGCTGTAGTACTGAACGTACGAAAAGTTTGATCTTTTGACATCAGCATAAGTCATGTTGGCTAGACCGGGTATTAATCCGACATGGTACAGAACTGCTGGTTTGACATTTCCGAAACTTTTTGCAACGACATTTGGATTCCAAACAAGAAGATTGTCTCTCAGTTCCGTATCGACAGCGCAATGTATGGATACAGCATAGGGATGGTCAATGTTCAAATCAACAGCAAACTTATAGGCTCCTAGGATTTCTTCCTAAGTAGTTTCGCTATTCAGTAAAATTTTGGAGATTTCGGAAAAATATTTTGTCCAGTAAGCTCAGCAGCTATTTTAGTAAGTTCCTCGTGTAGGTTCTCACAAACGTCAGCCCAATCCTCCTTGTAAACTTGAATCGGCTGAAATAAATAAATAAACATCTCTGTATTCTCGTGTTTAGTTTACATGTCACATACAATATAAAATCACAAATCAACTTACTACGTTAGGAGTTGAAAGATTAAGTTGTCTGGTCATCCGGGACGGTGGTAGTTTTGAAATACATCTTCTTATACAGTTATGATGTTCTTTCACCATTTGGGAAAAACGTGGTCCTAAAAAATATCGTGTGACAAATTTAATAAACTATCCTCCAGTAAAATTATTGAAAAAGGAAAAAAGGGCAAAACTTACTCGTTCCAAAAGAAACTCGTTCGCTCGTTAAGATAACAGCGCACAGAGCAACACCGCCGCTTAATCCACACAAACTAAACTCGTTCTGTGTTGGAGGCAAAAAATTGTATTATATTGGTAAAACTGCAAGATGCCACCTAAAAATATATTTATTATTTCAGTTTAGGACTTTTTACCCATCCGGTTATATATGAAGAAAAATTAAAGCTTACAATTTTTGGCGATCTGCATAGTTTTTGAGGCTATTTATAAACCATCGAGTCTTTCAGTTTTGATGAGCTTGCGTTGAACATCTGCAGAAATTCCTTGCCATACGGGTAGATCGGTATCCACATTAACGACACCTTCATCATTTACGTCTCTATCCGGAATACACTGGAATGCTTTTGGATTAAACTCTCTGGTTTCTGGCATGGCGGGCATGGTATTAGATAACTTTCAGAAGATCACTCGAACAAGAAACCTGCAATTTATCAACAATACCCAAAAGTTTGAATATTAAAGATTTAAATCAGGATAATCATATGACCCTGTCATATGATGTAATATACCTCTCGGAAAAATCGGTTGACAATTAATCCAGTAATATTATTTATTGTTTTATTTTCGTGCATGAAACAGTAATCTTCACCCTTATATCCAACTGCTAGCGTAACATAAGGGTTTGCCTCCATGACTAACACAAAATGAAACCAGATTACGTACTTAATACATGTTAAAACGTTATGATAATAATTGCTTAAATTTTAAATATATAATCCGTACGAAAATAGGCTTTAAATGTTTGGGGTTAAAACAGTGCACAATATTTGCTATACACAGGAACACCTGTGTCCACTTCTGATAAAATGTTAGCTGAAAGAATTACATGAAAAAAAGTGAGCTGGAGACCTTGGTCTTGATAGAATTACGGTTTTGGGATACAGATATGCGGCTGGCTTAAATCACGCTCCTATGTAGCTTTGCAGATTTAATGCAAATATATTTAACTCCCACCCTTTCTATTAAAATTAGGACCGACGTTTTAGCTTGTAGAGCAGAGCATAATGTCTCTCCTCAAGCTATTTGCACAATTTGTTTCCAAGACTTTTCTAACTTACATGTTGATATTTTTAAAGATCATTTGCCTTTTGTGACTGACATAATGCCTGATATTGGGGAATTGTATGAAAAAGAAACACTTGAGCTTGGCGTCTGTAATGGAAGAGGTGCCTGATTCAACTTCTATTTTTAGTTCATATTTTACAAGTTCAGTGTTAGATACTAGTTTTCTTCAAAACAACATTGAAATATTAGAAAAAAGCAAAACGTTTGTAAAAATAAATTGCAGTAATAACCAATGTGTTCTTCCTGTCATTACAGAGTAATATTAGCATTGGCAGTAATATTTATTCTGGATTTAATTACTACTTTGTATTTAAATCAGAACACTAAGATTTTAGTGTTCACTAGGAACACTAGGAATTTAGATTACTGACAAAATATTGAGACAATTATGTAGTCATTCATTCATAATATTCCTAAATCGAATTGTTGCAACACACCTGGTCAAAAACAAAATCATAAAAAATCGACAAACAACATTTCCGGTGGTAAAGTCATGTCATTTAGAGCTACTGGCTGACTTTTAGCTTTTCAAACTATAAAACAACAGTGACTGGTTACGTAAGTTGTATACCAAGCTTTTCACTTCTCCGATACTAGATATGCTCGATGCTGGATTGTTTGTAATAGGAAATTTCAACTTTCAAGACAATTACTTCGGTTTGTTTAAGTGGACTCGCCAAATAACTGTACTCTGCGTTATTGCCAAGTATGAATATCCCACAATAATCAATGTGAGATCATGCAATGACCACGTGGAGAAAAAGTCTCTCCTTCACCTCAGCCCTTGTACTACTATTCTTTGCCAGTTGATAATCGGACGAGTAGCACGCTCAGGTCACCGTAAAGCGCACTCCCTCCATCCTGCTGAAATGGCGTTAGCTGTGCAAAAGATGGAGTGTTTAATCTGTTTTTACTCGCTGATGGCGCCAACAGATCAGATTGCAAAATTCGAAATAAAGACAAACGCAGAAACACAGGCGGCCATATTTTCCACACGACCTGCATTTTTAATTGGAAAAAAGATCTGTGGAATCGCCCAAAAATACGTTGTCCAATTTGCAATACTCAATATAGCCCCGGCCAGTTGTTGGATCTTTTCCTACATGCTCATATAACAGAAGTGTACTCGTCATATTTACGCTTGCTAAGTCCAGTTTTGCTAGTATGTAATTGGTCCTGTACTCATGAAAGTTCATCCAAATTTGCCAATATCGAAATTGCATGCGGCTTATTATTTCATCCTCATAGTCCAGCCACTGTTAAAGGCGAGAGTCAGAAGCAGAATGAACGGAAACTAAATGAGCACCCTACATTTGTTCTAAATCACACCCGGTAATATAACATGGGCTGTGCAGCTTATGGGGAGAGAAGGTTTTACACAACAAGACTGTTACTCTGCCCTGTTGACTTCACAGTTTGTTTCTCGACTCATTCACAATTTTATGCTGCACATTTGAGAACGTAGTATTATTGTCAAAATCCAACGTGTACTCATACCAGCAGATCTCACAAGCATGTGGTTATATTTCGAGCCAATACAAAAGTAGTCTTCACCGTCAACCACCGGGAAGCTGATGTGGCCAATTTTCAAGTTAGGCTTCGATGTAACGACGACATTACGAACCGAACTCAGCGACTGCTAGAGTAGAAAGGCTACAGAATATATGGCATGAAATGAATGAATATAGGATTTGTCCAACTTACCACGTTCATGTAGGGTACTGCTTTTAATGACTCTACCCCCGGAGTTTCCGCTCTTTTATACCCGAAAAATGGGGAAAATCAAAACCACCAGTGATTATCAGGATAAATGCAACAACTTTTATATTCTTGAATTTTTGAGTAGTTATATTTTATTTGATATTTCTGACGGCTCCGAAACTCAATACAAAAATTTCAAGAATTTTACAAGCCTAATATGCCACCAGAACTAAAAAATCACTGCTGAACACCATTTCACATCCCATGTTTCTTGAATTGCTAGTATTTATATTATCGATATTTTCCCTCATGTCTCAACTGCTTATACTGATATTTTGATTTGAAATGGCATGAAAGTGTTTGCCAAATATCTTATGTTACATTAAATCGTTCTGTTTCTTTTGAATTATTATTGTACTTTTTAAACAAGGAGGAAATTATAGAGTTTTGAGTTCAACAAATTTAAGAGTCATATTTAGGCTGAAAAATATTTTTATGTTTAGGTCTAACAATGGCTGATTTTTCCAGGCCAAAAAAAAGTTTTATGCTCAGAGCATTCGACATATAACAGGTTCTGGTTAAGTAATGTTTAGGTTTTGATTTAATTGTTAGAGTTTCATTAGCCCATATTTTGGCTAACAATATTGTGTGCCTAGGTTACAGTGGTTGTGTCAGCCCTCGAAACTAAGTTTTGCTACAAAACTTAATCGTTTCCATGTTAAAATTTGTCAAAGAAATGTACTAAAATACAGTGTCAAAGGATTTTGCATAAAACTCATAAAATATAAAATATATATATATATAATTTTATTATTAAAATGTTGTTGTCTTAATGTACATTATAATATCTTTTTGTATTTCTCAAAATTTGTTTCATTGTGAAAATTTATACGATGCTTGTGATCGATTCAATTATACTTATACGATTTATCGATATAAGTGAAATAATCCTAAGCTTGGTAAAATGTACACATTGCATTGATATTTTACAAAAATGGTTGGAAGAGTTATTGTTTTAAAATACTTGAATTAATTAACTATGTTACACTTACACCATGAAATAGCGCAAATTAGCTATTTTCATGGATTATTGAACATCTCATTGGGGCATTTCACATAACATTTCCAGAGTATATTGTTCCGGAACATTAATAAATACTCGAGTTAAAATTTTGCCTTTACTAAAACTTTCTGTTCCATCCATCCATGTTTCATATGCTCAAATGTCTCAGTATTTACCATATCTAACATATTTTCATCCAACTCCATATCTTGGCCTTGAAAATTTTGAAAAAAGATTACTTGTCCAGGTTGCACATGTCCAGTTATCTTGTTCGTGCATGTCTTGCTATCTAATTCGTACGTGTCTTGTTTGCAAGATGATTCAAAATACGTTTCACTGATTCACATTTGTCAGATGACACTTAGCATGTTGAAAAAAGTGATACAATTATATAAGTATCTTCATGCCACTTTTTGTAACTGCATGCAAAAATGAAAATATGGGTCGCAGACTGATATGCTGATCATGCCAAAGCGTAGCAATATCAAGATAAGAAATAAAGTATATAGAGTTTTGGGTTAGTGAGCATTACTTTTTATGATAATGCACGTGGAAGACTTTTATTTCATTTTATGTCTTATTTTCAGCTTTGCTTGCTGAAAAAATAAACGTCGAAGAAGAATCCAATTTTTTCCAGCATTTCACCATTGTTTAAACCTGAACTATTTAAACTACCAAATGCCCGCTTATTTAAATTTCCTGTTTGCAATTAACTTATCAGAAGCAAAGCCAAGGTCCACAACATTCGAGGTGCATACGTACATGCAGACATATATCACTTCTTTTACTGGTATATCGCATACATGCATACATAGAACCAAGAAAGGCATTTTATGAGCACGAACACACTTGTGATGCTGGACTGTGAATGATGTGTAGTAAACCTTTATGGTGTAAATGCTTGTAATCACTTACCTTGTTTATTTTCAAGTTGAATGTTTCTGGATACAGTTTTCCACCATACTATTTCGTTCGTTTTCGTTCTTCACCATACTAACGGAGGTAGACAGAACAGGTGGTTTCTAGCTGGGTTGCTACATTCGAACCTGGCCATCCCCTTCCCACGTTTATCGTTTAACTTAACTTATCATTTACGTGCAATTTATTCATGACATGCCAAAGACAAGAGAATCTGGAAAGTCCCCACGTGTGCAAAAGAGGGTCAGGAACTTTAGTAATTTTGTGTTGTGTTGACCCATATCATATTTATCACCATTTGTGTAGGCAAAACTACTGTAATAATTTTGAGTATGAATTACAGGTCACTATTGTTGGAATGTATACGAAAGTAGTTTAGAAAGGTGTGAAATTTATAATTAGGCATTTATTAGTGGAACATCCGTGTTACCCATTATAATTTATATTTGGGTTAATCCCGTTTTCCTCTTGTTTATATTATTTTATTAATCAAATTAATTATGTTTAAAGATGCCATAAGAAAGATGGTATAAAGTATAAATGTTAGGAGGATGCTAAAATTCATAGTTCTATACGTTGATGGAGAATGGATATGTTGTATTCAGTTGAATTACAGTCATTACGCTCAAGGGCACAAAAACACTTGTGTGTTACACTGTATAATTACTTTCTGTTTATTACCTTGGTTGGTCTCCTTGCGGACTGACTACTTTCTTTCTACTAAAATCTGGGCTGGTAAGAATGTGGGCTGGGTGAGAGCTTTACGATATAGAGAGAAATATGCGTTAGTAAATGCTTTGTCGACTTGCACAGACTAATTATATGCACACAATGCGTATACTGATCTTTTAACTAAAACAAAGCTCTTATAGACAAGCATCATTGAGTTTAATCCCAATTTAGGCTATGTCTGAGAGCAGGAGAGTGCCTCCTTCCAAAAACCTCCTGCGGTGGGGTTCCACAGTTCATTTTCCCAACTTCTGCAAAGAGACTGCGAATGCACCACAGGAGAACTGGTGAGCGCAACCTGGGGAAAGCGAGCTCCCCTTGCCTCTTCCTACACCTTCTATGATTGGATACGTACACAAATTCCTCATTCCTCCTCGCCCGGCGGACAGTGTTTTCGAAAACCAACAGGCAAGTTTCAATTAAATCGATTAAACCTTTTAATTATTACACAACTATAACAAGTGTTGACTAACTCTAATTCTGGGTCTTTAGATCGGCAAAAGAGCTTTTATGGGCTGACAGATGAGCAAGTTAACATTTACATGCAGAAAATCGGATTCATCGATTCAGACAGTGTTGACGGTTAAGCTTGCGCGAAAGGAGACACCATCGTCCTCAAAGATATTTTCGGATGATGATATCTGCCCCCAACGACAAGGAGCAACTCTAAAATCATTCAACATACATGATATAAATGACGACGACAACACGTGGTACTTTGTACGTTGTACTGACATACCCCGTTTCTTTACACAAACTGAGTTTTGATTTACCTGTGGCTTTTTCACGCGCGTCTGTAAAATGAGATGATATAAAAATCAAAATTAATTTTTCTTCCCATTTTAATGAACGGCATCAGCATCTGCCTTCAAAATCATCTTCCACATGTTTGCATGAATAGTTTGTGGTTGTTCAGAGCATGCAGTTGTAGTAAGCCACGGCTCATACTAATTCATGCATCACATATATCATAATGAAGGATGTCCATGTCCAGTACCTTAGAATACCTACCATTATGGTTTCTACTAATATTCTAATCAGAATTTCTGTTAGATTTTGGTAGCCGTACCTACCATGAAGGCTTAGTGAGAGAAATTTCTTTGTCATGATATGTCATTCGGTTTTGGGAATTGAATCAGAGAAGATAAGAATTTAGTTGGTAATATTTTTGCAATGCTGATCATTTGGGCCATTCTTTAGCAATTGAGGAGTCTAGAATAGGTGAAAGAACAGGCGGCTGTTATGTAGAATATAATAAAGTTTTGTCCTGCGTCTTGATTCAACAGCATGATGATAATCCAGCTTCAACCATGTCATCATACGTCTTTCCCTATCAGGCTACCATAGCCTATACCCTTATGGTTGGTATAAAACAACTAAGAGGGGACGAATCTGCAACAAAATCAGCTTTACACTTTTACAACACTGTTAACCCCATCTTGATTACACCTGGAAAAGTAATTTACATCATCTATAAAAACATGGATCATATAATTGTAAAGTAGCGATTTAGTATCCAAACAAATCTGCCCACCTTCCTACCATAACATTTTGCTTTCCTCACCTTCAGTGCTTTGCAAATAAAGGGATATCTAAACGATAAGTTTGCAAACCCCCATCCGACATCATAAGCGTTCAAAGCTATAGCAGAATACAAAGTTAAGAATTTTTCACGTAAGAAGCAGATACTTCTGCATAATCTGTCAATTCTTGGTTCCTTTGAGACCTTTGAATATAAATAAAAAAAAATTATAAATAAGTTTTTCAATAATGGATCATTCATACCGGATACTGTGCAGCGACAAAAAATTGATAAAACACTGATATATTTTTGCAGATCGTGTTGTTCCGAGTGTTTTGGTGTACACTTGTGTCATGCCAAGAAAGCGGACAAAATAAAGAGCATAAAATGCAATAAGTGTCTACGAATTTTATTTTACAGGAAGGTGTAACTTACGTTAGGATTGCACGAGTAACTTTAATTCAGCCTTACAAACAAGGTCGACTTGGGTCCATAAATAAAATACTTGAGCAAGTACTTTGGCTCTTCCTTTGACCTGGCTCTGAAGGTTTTTTGGATTATCTTGGATTTTTGATATATTATCTTGCACGTCTGGTTAAAATCGAGAGCACGGTTGCTAAGTAACCAATATATTTCTCTGTCACCCAAGTGTTCATGCCTTAGTCTCCTAGTTAACATAACAGTGGTACATAGCGCAGATGTGTAAGCTAGCAGAGCCTTTGTTTCATTTTTCTAGAAAATGCAAAAATATACACTACCTTATATATGCATGCAGAGTTTGGAATGCAACAACCCTTTTGCCTTCGTTGACATGTAGTAGCATGCCTTAATGATAGTTGTTGGCTTCCACTGGCTGGCTGCACGCTGGCTTCCTGTAATACACCTTAGATTTTCCTTGGCCGCCCACAACACAAGTAGAGGCCCATTCCTGTGACGTGGCATCAAAGGTCTGGGGTCTGTTGTTCCCCGGGTCGGCTATGATGAACCGGTTCGCTTTTTCTTGGATGGCGATTCCAGCTGGTGTGTTTCCTAGTTGAAATCCGTGTCCCCCGAAAAAGTTTTTTTCTCGATAAATCCAAGATGCGGATATTGACGGTACACGGTGACGTCGTCGTCCAATGGGTTGGTCATGTACAGCTTCTCTATAGTTGACAAAGTAAAACAGACTTTAAGAAACGTAATTTGTTTGTTTTGGTGTAACTTCAGCAACATTCTTCTCGCACATGTATGTCAATCAATATCGTGATAATCTGCACACATAAACTCAACACATCTTTCGTTCTTCGCCATACCTTGTTATACTAACGATGGTCAACAGAACACGTGGTTTCTAGCTGGGTTGCTACATTCGAAGCTGGTCATACTCTCATACGTGGTCCACGTTAACTTAACTTATCATTTTAGAAATTACTAAGGCTTGCAGTTATTATTACTCACTTGTTATTATACAAAATTATTTTTCTGATAAGGTACACAACACCTTAACAATGAAATAACAATCTTCAGTGATTTTTTTCCATAGAAGTAGTTTTTTAATGTAATAATATTACTTGAGAGATACGGGCAAACATTTATTACAGTACAATACTCTTTAATGTGTCAGACGCATATACTTTCTATGCATATCACTTTCACGTTCAACTGATTATACGTGCACCACTTTGGACTGTGCATACGTTTTTGAAGGGAGCTCTAATCCTCCTAAAATATAAGTAAATCTTCTACTTCACATGAAAAAAAATATTGTAAACTGTGTATATGCTTGTTGTTGCAGTAGTCACATGAAGATAAACATTCTTATTATCTTAAAATAGTCAAAAAATATTGTATGCATTCAGAGCCAGGGCATTGACTAATGCATGCAGTGCATTGACTAATGCATGCAGTGCATGCAACGTATGCATGCAGATATCCTAATCTTTTTCACGTGGCTTGTTTTAAACTCAAGCATGCATGTATTCGGTCCAAGTGGAAATGTTAGACTCCTGAAAGCATTTTTGTATGTATCCCTATGGTTTGCATATTATTTGTGGATGCACGTCTGCTGCAATTAAAACGACGGTTCAAAGCTGTTTTTTTGTTTAAAATCTTATTCTATTTATGCTATTTATTCTGATCAAGGCGTTTCTTGAAAATGTAAAGTTGTTCAGTCATGCATTTGGTTGGTTAGGTGTCGGTTTGCATTAAATTTTCTCTGTTTAGTCAAAATTAAAGCCACAAGTGAAGGCGCTAACATTTTCTAGTGGAAATTTGGAATAAAATTACACATCTGTAGACTTTTTTCTTTCAAAACACCAATTCGTTAAACAAAAGCCAACGCACCTTGCTAGTGCAATTTGTTTTAGACTTTTAAACAATAAACGTTAAGAATACTTGATTCATAAGCCCAAACGCCTCTTCACTGTGATTATTCCTCACAAAAATACCAATAAAAAACCTCTTAAAAAATTGGCTCTCTATAGCCACTTTTCCTACCAAAAAAGCAGAAACTAACTGTAAGTTTAAATTTTGTTTAAAAATTTAAAAATTGTTGATTTCATAGTCCAAACGCCTCTTTAGTGCGAATTGTGTACCAAAACCACCGATTTAAGAAACCATTTAAAAAATTGGCTCTTAATAGCCACTTTTGCTAACAAAAAAGCAGAAACACCCTTCAAGTTTAATTTTTGTTCGAGTTTTAAAACATTTAACTTTAAGACTACTAGATTTCAAAGTCTAAACTCGTGGAAAGAACTCTTAAGAACTTAAGAAAAAATCCAAAAAATGTACGAGAGAAAGAACCAAGACTCCATGCACCATTAATTTGACTGACGTTGATGACGTAGACGCAGGAAAGATATTTAGCAGTGTAAATTATAACTCAAAAACGAAGAGCTTAAAAACAGGTCGCCAACATAGCAAAACAAAACAAAACAAAATAAGGCACCAGAAGCGAAAAAAAAAAATCGTTTGTCATTAAAGCTAGCAAGCCATCAATTTGTACTTAAATTGGGGTCTTTGCATGCTTTTCCCTTCCTCCTTCACAATTTTCATGTCCCACACAGAGCCAATCACATTCATCTATAGGTATTATAAGATATCTTTAAGATTTTTACGCTTTCGACATTTTTGGTACTCGCTCCTTGCCATTTCGATAAAATGTCAGCTGTGTTTGCACACAAAAATCATCTTTGATTCGTCAACCAACGCCAGAATGAGCCTAGTTTTTCCAACTTCAAAAGGCCATAGAAAAACAAAGTTCAAAGAAGTAGCTCGGTAGGTTTCTTCAGCAAACATGTTGCTTTTGAGGACTTTCACTAGTTCGTCTACGTGTGAGTCCATCAAAACCCCAACACAAATCATTAATTAATGCAGAAAGTAGACGCAGATTGTCGATCCCTGTGGTAGTGTTCCGGTGCAGGTAAAACCTCAGATGCGTTAAGAATGCGATCAAACTCGGGAGAGATGTAAATGCTGACTTGTGTTTCATACTTCGTTATGCCAGGTGGTGGCTGATACGATGGGCAAATTGTTGGTAGAACAACACGTGCTGTGCTTCCAGACATTAGAAATTTTCTGACAGGTGAAAATTTCGAAGTATGTAAAACTTGACACCATCTATTTTTTTATTTCTTTTGTACAGTGAGGAAAAGCACCTGAAGCACAATTCCGTGTCTTGATTGAAGAGTAGACTAATTCTACTAATACACTGGGCGGTTCCATATTTTGTTAATAAATTCAAATATACAATTTCTACGATAAAAAGTCTACGAAACAACCGCAACATGATATTGAGTGGGTAAGGGGTAGAGATGCGTTAGGATTCGCATTCTTAAATGAAGCCAGTTTTCAGAAATGCTGGCCGTTTTCGATCTCTTTTGGTATTTTTGCAGGCGCCACAGTTTCATTTTGACTTTGAGATAGCTCTGCGTTTTCTTGATTACTTTGTTGCGATATACCTCATGATGTAAAGTAAATCACACACGATATTGATGCAAATTGATCAAAGAACATCACTAGTCCTATTCCCCGTCGTATTATTACAGCACGAGTCGTCAAGATTTATAAAAATTTCGGCTTTGATGCTTGAACATCTCTGGCGATAGCAGTTAACTTGTTAAGACATGCTCGCTGGGAAGAGGACAATGGTCTCAGATAAAGCTGGTGTGGTAATCTGCAGACATCCTTGCATTTTCTACAAAATCCGTATAGTATTATTTTGCTGTACTTTTCTCTGGCGGATTTTTTCTCGTATCCGTCCTGTGCTTTTTTCCCAAGTTCAATTTCAAACATTGCTAGTTGTGAGTGAATGAACTGCTAAAAGTTGAGTAAAGCTAAACCAGCATTTGTCCTGCCTGCCAGCTAAACCTGATGATAATATTTCAAGATTTTCAAAAAACGTTTTCAAAACTCCATTCATACTGAGTGAATTCTGATTGAATGAAGATGCATTTGTTTACCAGCGGGTAGTCGTACGTAGCCAATCGCCAATGTGCACACTGAAAATAAAAACCAAAATTAGTTACTAATTACACGTAAGTAATTAAAAACGTAGTTTTAAATACTAAATTGATTACCTCGCTGTATATGGCGTTAAATAAAAATTTCAAATTAAATCTAGTATATCTTGAAAACGGTTTAGTGGTAACCAAGGTAAGTAACCACTTCTAAGTATGTTGCTACGGTAGTTAACGTTGGGCCTAATGACAACCCGCCACCAAGTATGCCTAATTTTTTGGTGCGATATAATTTAAAGTCATTATTACTTATTTATGTTAAAATTACTAATTAAACTAGCTATCATTTTAAATATCATTTCATTGGTGATAATTAGGATATTAACTATGTGATTATTAATTGGTTTAATTGGATCTGTAATTTATTTGGTACAATCAAACAAGTCAAATGCCAATTGCACAGAGAATGAACCAATGGAATACACGCATTTCTATGTCTCTGTGTACTCCAGTTGAAATACAAAGAAGCAAATAAAGGTAGCACAATCTCTTTGTGTTGTGGTTGCAGCTGGAGAAAAAACGGATGTGCTTGAAGTTAGCCCCCACCCACCTTGAAGTTGGCCCACAGCCCACCAAATCCTGAAGTTAGCCCACAAAGGG
>JAQFZH010002832.1:0-15358 GCA_034695485.1 Entomobrya nivalis | reverse complement strand
TTTATATTTTAAGTAATTGGTCTGAGGTAGAGCAAACAAATGTATATGACATCGTTTAAAAACCATCTCATTGAAAAGTAAACTTACAATATAAGTTTTTAAAGCTTCTAGTGTATTCCGAAGTATTTGCACATATTATAATCCATCATAGGTTTTTCGCATTTATACATTTATCAAATAAAGATTGTAGACAAAGGATGGAAACTTTGTAAAAACCAATATAAATTACGTACAAAATAGTGTCTTTATTTATTTAATTAATTTACCTGCTTCTAACCCTAATTGTATTGACAGGTTTACCTGTTTGTGCCAAAAACCACTTTGTTAAATGTTAATTTGCGTTTACATAAATTTTTGATACTTTACACTCGCTTGGGCTTCTGCCTCGCTCTAAGCTGACGCGGATTGCCTTTTTAAAAATAATGGTTGTGTATGCATGCATGTCTGAAAAAAGATCCCAATATATGAACACGTATGCTTAATAAAAAGGTAATCCGCGTCAGTTCAGGGCGAGGCAAAGGCCCAAGTCTCTATACATTCCGAGAGCTTTTATATTGATTACGTATAATTTATACAAACTTTAAGCCGATTGGAGTGTTCCACTAAATTACGTATATTGACATAAAAATATAATAAATAAAACATCGTCACTTGACAGAATCAATGCCATTTGATTTGTAACAAATCTATGAAAATATTCCAAATCAACTCTTCTATTTCTGAAGTTGTCCCATAATACCCCAAGTTTATATACTCTAGGCAAATGAATTTATAAAAAAACTCAAACCTCACCAGCAACAAATCAATTAAGCGATTCACACAAAAAGATTGAAACACTGGCGGCGTTTCCTTATCAATAAAATTAGACATTCCAAACTTAATCTTACCAACTTGACATGATCTCAGAAACCTTATCACATACCTTCACTCAAGTGAAGTCAAAATCCGAAGACTATTAAATGACGCATTTTGTTTCAACTGAAACAGAGATCGAACCGAAGCTTGATGAAAATCCCCAGCAAACCCATAAACCAAAAGGATGACCAGTCCAAGCTCTACTATAGCAACTACAAGAAAACCTTGAAGTGGGATTGGTAACGATTCAAGTGAAGTATGTTGAATTACTGTTACCGCTGCCATCACTTGTGTTACTCCGCATGCTAGCAAACATGTAAATAGTAGTGAATTCATTGCATTATTGTAAATTTCCGTCAAAATGTGAATTGTACGACATGCGATCATTTCAGAACAAGCTATATTTTTATTATTGGTATCCTTTAAACAATTTTCCTTGTTCATTTTGTTGGAAAGTTTCCTGCAAAAAATTTATGCAGTTAAAAAATATTTTTTTTGGTAAATTTTACGATAGAAAAAAAGAACTTTATTTACCTGTGCACCAAATTCTGACACTTTGTCAATGCCAGTGTTCCAACAAGCATGTCAACAACAATGCAGTATCCTTGGGAATTAAGAATCGCCCAAATACAGAAGTTGAACGTCAAAGTAAAAGCGAATTCCGCAATAGCCCAAACCATACTTTTATTTTTTCCCGGTGCAAATATTTCACTAACAATCCACGCCGTATTAAACGGTAACTTTTTTGCAATGGTAGAGGATAGCGCAAAGACAAAGAAAACCACTGGTTTGCTGGCTAAATAACTGATGGCTTTTAAAACAAATTTAGCCATTTTTGACTTTGTCAATTTCGAAAACTTAATGCCGTCTACAAAAAAAGATTCTGTATAAAGTGTGCATAAAATTCAAAGTTAGTTTTTTAATTGAATGATCTCTTATCTCGGGAAAGGTTTTTCTGAATTTTTATCACACCATTAAGGAAGGAAACATAGCATTTGGGACGTTTTGCACGGATTCGTAATCTTTCTGCAACAACAATGTATGAGAAAAACATCATGATGCACAAGTTTCGTTCCATGTTTTTCATATTTTCATTTTCGAGTTGAAATCTTAAATTAAGAATCCTGAAAAGTGTTGAACCGGCAAAGATTGTTATAAAAATTGCCCGGACAAAATATCCATTTTGGGCATTTTTTGATTTGATTTCAAACCTGGCTGATTTCGTATTGTATTCGAATAACTGACCACTAATTAAAGGGTACATTTGATTTGCAGCAGTGACTTTGGCTAAGAAATAATTCTCTGCTGAACACATTTTAATGCTGCTTCTATGTATTAAATGGATGATGTCAAGATTCGGGACAGTGAAAAGTGTGAAAATCAGTTGAAAGAATAATACTGAAAAATGGACATTGCATGGAGCCTTTTTCAGGTTGTCATATTTTTGAAATTCATACATGTGGATAAAATTACATAATGACGACAAGCCATTTTCGTGTTAATTCAAGTTATGTGCTACATAATAGACAGAATGACAGAATAACATGCAAATACAGTCGTGGTAAAATGTGGAATTAGTTATATATTGTTTGCAGAAGTAAAACTTTATTTGCTTAAAGTAAGTAAGTTGGTTAATTTACTCACAGTTTATGCTTGTTTAACCAATTACAGAAATATTATATTTTACTTTTTGCTTATAAGAAATATTATTTACCACTGAAATTTATTAGAAATATTACATTACATGTGTATGAGTTATAAATGTGAATTTTAACCAATGATTTAAAAATCATAAGCTTGAAGTCTTGTTTAAATAATAACTATTGTACTTAGCCATATCACCGAAGGAGTATATTTTTGCTGCTCTCAATCTGTATCTTGATATAATCAATATTTTCCTTTGCATTCTTCCAATTATTGGATCCCGGGATTAAACAATTTATACTTATGTTACTAGTTAAACATGGACATAACTTCAGTTTGTTTTAAAATGCTGAAAATTGATGATTTTTAAAGTATAGTTCTGATATTAACATTACGGCACACAAGTGTTCATCGCCATAGAATTTCAATTACTAATTACTATTAATAGCAAATTTTTATTGCCTATTTCAGACCAAAATGTGGTTTTTTATATCAGAGGATCTAGAGACACTGGAAGTTTTCAACATTTAGTAAAAAGGAGATTAGAGCAGGACAATTTACATAATAAACTTTATTTCAATTCTAAAATAAATATAAAAATATCGATTCTAACTTATTTTTTTTGTTCTGTAGTTTTGACTGTATGCTTTGTGTTCAGAATTGTTTTATTAGGCAACTGACGTTAAGTCCGTAGTATGTTTTATCAGCTTTTACGATCACCAAGTTTATTTATCTTATTTCTTCATAATAGTAAGTTTTTATCTATCATCTAAATCTTTTCTTTTATAATTTATAGATTTATTGTTATATTCTGTTATTGTTTCATGCCAATATTACCAGTTTCTCCCAAAGTGTATTATACTATTGCTCAAGAGATCGTTTACGTACATATTATATTTCATCGCAAAATATTACCTGAAGCATTTTTTATAGAGCGGAAAAAGTATATAAGATTATCAGTTTTTTGAGATTCCCATTGCATGTTTTCTGTCTGTATGCTATAATTAACATTCGGAAAACAAGCATAAATACTTTAGTAGCATGGAGACATTACATATTTTATTAAACTGAATATAAGCGGTTGGCTATTGCACGAGGCTGAAAATATCCAAATGATTACGTTGTTTTTTCGTGGGAATCGATTCTTTGTCTGCTCAATTTGTTGAATTACGAAAGCAATATATTGTACTGTATGCTTTTTCGAATCATGGGCAGTTTGTGACCGTCATACTTTCAAATAAAGGGTAATAATGCTTGAAGCCAAACTTCTGCAACAAATTTGGCGTGCGTAACAAATCTAAATAAATATCAATTTAATAGTTTTCTATGTCATAAAAACTGCATAAAAAGCAGATCAACAATCTAAAACATGAAATACTTAATTGGCCTGGAAATATAAGTATATTGAATTATCTCTAATGTAGCTCCACATTATCATATAGCATATCTGACGGCTAGACCTTACTAAAACTTTCAACTTAACAAAAACAATCCGTAATTTGAGTAGATTTTAAGGTTTATTTATTAATTTAAACCAGAAAGTTTACCAAATTCCTTACGTTAAACTATGTAAATTACAACTATATTTGCCATTCTATGAATATTTTACTGAGACTTTAGAACTAAAATCGTTGTCATTGCCTGTTTCTATTAAAACTACATCAGTAGCATATTTACAACTTGACAAATATTAAAATGAAATAAAACTAATGCAGTTTTTTCGTCGTAGAAGTTCATTCCCGCTATGTATGTCCTAAGTACAGGCCAGGATTTTAAATACTTGCGATGCAAACGGAATCGTGATCTTGTAACATTGTTATCCCGGTATTGGGATAAACCAAGTTGTACACCTTTTGAAGTCTTGTAAACCCCTGCTTTAAACATTCCAACCATCACTATCAAAGAAACCAAAGCACAAAAAGCAAGTCCCAAAAACAAAAGCATTTGTGGCAAAATTAACTCCTCTAATAGTTCAACAACTGCATAGAATGAAATAATAAACACGACAGACAACAATAATATTTCGGCTATAGAAAGTAAGCCTTTGTGGACGCCATTGTAAATTAGAGCCAAAACTTGTAATTCCTTAAACATTTTTACACATTTAAGATAACTGTCCGTGTCTTTACGATTATAGCACTGGTTATATTTCCGTTTGAACAAATACAGATAGTTCATCAAAACGTAGCAGAGCACTGTCGAGAACATTATAGATTCCAAAATGACACGTCCAGTTGTCTCCAAAAGTACAAATGCAAAAATACATGGTGACAGAATCCGTAAAAGAGATCCAAGAAGAAAGAAAGCATTGGTGAGATCGTAAGGGATATTAGAACAAGTTGGGAAATACATGTATCCTAGGTTACCAGGGTCACAGGGCATTAAATTGAAATAAGCGAATGCCATTACGACTATAGCAGGAATTGCTACTGCGCCCATCAGGATAATAAATTTTGCAGATTTGCCAATAATCCCTTGAGTATCAGGAGGTACCCAGTTTTGTTCTAGATTTTCAATTGCAAGTATTATAATTTAGCTAGTGACGTTATTAAATAAACGAATTGGTAGATTTTTTAGTAGTCTTACCATTGTGTCGTCTTTCAAAGGAAATAAATTCATTGAAAAGATTAGCAATTTCCCGTCGTTTATTGAAGTGTTGTATTACCGGAGCCAAATGTAATGTCAAAGATCCAGTGATCAGCAAAGCTTGAGAAGCTACGGAAATTTCTAACGCTTTAATGTTAAACAAAAGTTGAATCCAGTAACACAAGCAGAACAAAATGCAAAAGAATGATTTAAGTTTATACTTAAATTCGTATTCCGAAGCGATGTACATTTCGAACCTATATTTTCCTTTGTTACTTGTGGTAGCGATTTTATGCAGTGGTATAGCAACATAGTTTTGAACTTTGATGAGGGATGAAATCCATGGCAAAAGATTGTTAGCAATTAACATTTTAATGGCGTACTTTCCAAAACAACTTTTAGAGTTGGTTCAGAATTTTAACTGATTGTAGAAATAATGTAAAGCTACAAGATGAAGCGAAAAAAATCAAACAAAATACTCAAATAATTTGTGGAACTTTATGGTTTGAAACCTAGTAACGAAGTAGACAAGCCGATGACTCTTTACCCGAGTGTCCTAACAAATATATAAAATATTAATATGCCTAACTCGTGTCTAAACTCTGATCAAGATAGTAGCCAAAAGACTAAAAGAAGCCACTTTAGTTCCATAAAAAATTCCACGCTTTCCGCAAACTATTATCAGTAGTATCGAAAATATGGATTCATAAGAAAAAAATTATTGGTCAGTCGGTCAAGAAATGGTAATGTGTTAATAATAAATATGTAGTTCACCAAAAAACTGTTTTTTAGCTATATTTAAATATCAGACAGCGAAAACTGTTTGATGTTATCATATGTAGGTTAAATTTATCAGCATTTCCCATTATGCCTAACGACTGCAAAATAATATTCAGGTTTCTGGATAGGTTTTCTTACCACCTAATAATATATCTAACTAGCGCCGCCAAGCGGTTGATTAAATGTGGCCTGTTAATCTAATTCCGACTACTATATGAATCTAAACCGTTTTAGAACTGAAAAACGAGTATAATGGTGATGATGCTATTTTTTTATGTGGTCAATTTTCCACTAACATTTTTTATGGTTACTATTTCTTACGGAGATGAAAGCTGCGTAAGAAATATGGAATATAGCTCACAATGGTCAAGGGCAAGAACCATATTGATGT
This sequence comes from Entomobrya nivalis, assembly GCA_034695485.1. Taxonomy (NCBI): domain Eukaryota; kingdom Metazoa; phylum Arthropoda; class Collembola; order Entomobryomorpha; family Entomobryidae; genus Entomobrya; species Entomobrya nivalis. The sequence continues at coordinate 9,102 of JAQFZH010002832.1, read as the reverse complement.
CCAGACCCTTAGGTCAAACCCCAAGGTCAAATTTCAAAGTTAAAATTTGTGAACTTGTACATAGTGTACATTTGAATAGCGCAATCAAAAGCGCTGGTTGGTTAGAATCACGTGTCACTTGAGGTCATAGTGACTTTGATGGATCAGAAATCGTGGTGAAAGGTCACAATGTCAAACACATGTCATGTGACATATCATTCGAAAGCATTTTTCATTCCCAACAACAACATTAATCATTCTCATGTATCGCACCATTTCAGCACCGCCGTTAAGATTGCTTTTACAGTGGGTTTATTAGTTTATCTTCCTTATCTAGTTTCTAAGGATATGTAGACGTTTTTACAAATAACTTCATTTTAATGGGCCATTTAAATTATTAAGTAACGCTACCTACTTCATATGAATGCTCGGCGATGTCCGTCTAGATTAAGGCGTCCGGCGATTAAGCTAGAATGCTTGAACTTGGCTAGCTACTACCTCTTGTCTAGCTCTACTTTAGTGTTGAAAAGTAACAATGAAATTTGTCAATTGAATCGGCCGACCCTTGTTAAGAAAACAGCATTTTAATTTGGTCGTCAATCGAGTCCATCTCGATCTTTCTCGGTACCTTTTTTAGGTATGGGTTTATGGGTGAAATTTTAGATTTTTGGAAATTTTGAGTGATGTAAATTTTTAATATTTTTGGAAATTTTGAGTATTGGGGGAATCATAGATCTTGTTTGGATATTTGGATTTTTCGGAAATTTTGACACGATTAAAAGACTAAATTATAGATTGCTTTTATAAATACGTCATTTAATTTTTGTATGGAAAAGCAATATCATTGTTTTGTTTTACAGGTTTTTTGCACGAGAAGTTTTGAAACTGTATTTTATTCGAATAGCTGTTTAAATATGTAATAGCCACGACATAACAAGACTTTATACATAATTTTAGATGAGTGAATAAATATTGATGTTATGTTATGTATTTTTTTAAATTTGGTCAATAAATGCTTGTCTAAATGACGTACACTGGTGTATATGACTTTGCTCTAAAAATCCTTGGCCTATTGTCGCATTGATCTAAAAAATATTGGTCCATTAACGGGACACGGGTCAGGTCAGTCATGGTTGTTCTCCAAACAGGACACTTACTTGAATATTTTAAGCTAATGTACTTTATCATTTGAGTAAAAGTAGAAAGGAAAAGGCCTGTCTAAATATTATGCGTTGTACTGGTTTGGTATGTGTATGGTTTTGTTTTCAAGATCGGTTTAAATATAGTACTTTGTTGTTCAATAAAGCCAAAGTTCACACAAAATATTTGAATTAAATATAAGAAAATATAATTACAGTGTCATTTACCAAAATTTCTTAGTTCTGACAAGTTCCAAGATATTAAAATAAAGAAAATATTAGAAAATATGAACCATAAAATTTCACTTTTTTCCTTTAAAAATATTTCTGAGCTACACCAAAATACGCTTAAAAACCTAATTTGTATAACTAATGGCGAATGCATTTTTAGATCAAACTACTCAAACTCATTATATCATATCAAAAATATGATGCAAGGTTTTTGCGACGGTAATTATAAAACGTTTAAGTAAACTGTATATTTATTTATTTTATGAAGAATAGGTTGACTTAAAAATTATTTTGTTTTGTAGGAGCACCAGACTGTAGCGATGGAAGTGATGAAATGGAACCTGAGGATTGTCCAGTTTGCCCTCAAGGAAAACCAGTTTGTGACTTAAGATACATTTTTAACGAAATTATTTGCATGTTTTAATAAAGGAATATATTCAATTAGTGGGCATGTGCTAACGGAAACTGCATTGAAGAACGTTATGTTTGCGAAGGACGGAACGACTGTGGAGACTGGAGTGATGAATATGATCCTAGAACTGGAAAATGTCCTCCATGTCCAGCTTCAATGGTATTTGAGTTGATTTTATGTCGCACAAATTTATCCTAAATATTGTTTAAAAAATATATACTGTATTTTTTTCTTAGACTCAATGTGCCAACACAGGACGATGTATCAATGCAAATTACCACTTCTGTAATGGAGCAAATGACTGTGGGGACTGGAGTGATGAAAGTGAAGAAATTTGTCCTTGTTCAAAGGCTAATCAGGTTAGATGTCCAATGCCAAGAGATTTAATAGAGCCAATTGCTCCTATGCCTTGCTACTCTCCTGAACATGTTTGTGATGAAGATGGCATTTGGGATTGTCTTGATGGTACAAAATAAATTTATCCATCAGACCTTTCATGTGTACGTGACAGATGACATTCGTAAATGCATTTTATTTTATTTTTTAGGTTTTGACGAAGCCAACTGCAACAAAGATAAAAATGAAATGCGAACTTTAAAAATTGCTTTTGATTGATGTGCAATACCAAGTGTGTCTGTTTTATCTTGCAGCTGTTGTTTTTGTTCGACTATGTGAATAAATGGAAATAATCGTTCAAAATATTTATCAAAATTACCTATACGGATAAAAGGCTCATTTCAGTCAAATAATTGTGTTCACAGATTGGAATGTTTGGTGTAGGTTTGTAGTTCAAACATTTAATGTTAACATCATAATTTCCTGATAACATTGGTCAAAATGTCATATTAACAACTGCTTATCAATACAAGTATAAAAACTGTAATTATCTAATAGACAAAAAATCCTTCCAGGTAATACATATTAGCTGGAATTCTTTTAATTATCTGTATATTTGTTCAATATACAGATACAGCCGTGTGGACATATCAGACAATTACTAACAAAAAGTCATGAGAACATTGTATTAGCTCATATGAGATAAAAATGCCAGTTACGTTAAACCAATCTCTATCTATCGATAACGCATGCATGATTATTGTTAAATTTATTGGATTCTTTGCAGTATTGATTTGGGTCTACTAAATATCATACTTTTTTACATAAAATATTTTAGTTACCTCTTCAAAATTCAACTGGTATTCTAGGAAAGAAGTTCAAAAAGCTAGCAAGATTTGTGTAGAATTATGGAGCAAAAGGAAGTTAAGCATATACAAGCGCATATGCACACATTAATAGAGCACACACATGTTAATGAAGTGCTTCTGTTGAGGTTATCAGACGCTGGAGTATTACCAGCAGCTGATGTTGAAGATGTGGTAAGTTGATATTTTTTATATTAAAGCTATTTAGACTGATTTGTAGTTTTATGGGACTAAACATTAAACTTGTTGACATTTTCAGAGAATAACTTTAAAAACCGAAGGAAAAGTTAACGCTGCATGTAAACTGTATGCAATTGTTACAACGAGACCAAACTCCTACAAAGTACTTATAAATACATTCGACCAGATGGGGAAGACAAAAGTTGCAGATTTACTACGAGAAATTGATTGAACCCATTAAGATTTAAAGCTTTACTAATTTCGAACAAAATAAAAATTCTGAGATTTATGAAATCGTTTCCGAAATGTTTGCGTAATGTTTCTTCTTGGTCATTTACTAGTTTAATGTGTAATATTTGTCTCCAAAAACATATTAAATTAAAAGTACATGCGTTGAGATGAAATAACCAGATATTTAATTTGTGACTTAGCTATATATATGTTGTTGTGGTTTTTCATTTTGACCAATAGAGTTTAACCATACATAATCTCATAAGCGCATAATATATACAATATTTGCATGATTCAACGACTTGGTAATCCCATGTCTAACACTTTCTGATATATGCAATATACGCACGTTGAACATGTCAAGATAAAAGTGACACAACATTTTTGTCATGTCTCAATATAACGTTTAATTAATCGTTTAGTACGTCATACATTCTTCGTTTGTGACGATTTAGATATGGATCATATTTATTTATACATTACATAAATGTATTTCTTAGATGATTTAATTACTGTGTCGATGTTTTTAATGGATATAATTAAATAATTAAGTCAACGTTTATAATTCAAATTGACCAAAAGAAGATATATTTTTAACAATGTTGATTTAAATTCAATATATATTTACGGTCAACGGAAAATTCATGCTTTATTGAATAACAATTAGTTTAATAATTATTATTTTTAATAATACCTGAGATGAATGTGATAAAAAAAAATTATTTGAGTAAGGAACTCACTCAACTTCAAAATCTGTCCCAAAATTGTTATTGAAACCCAAATAAAAATCCTTTTCCGTTGGTCAGTGGCCTTCACCATTCATCATTTCCCACCACCCTCATCATCAAGTATTTAAAATATATTGAGTAATGATTAGTGTTCTACATAATTATAATTAATTATTTTATAAACCTCTTAACCTACCAAAGAGTTAACTACACACACATGCTTCACATTTCCCTTAACATAATCATTATCACCGTCTCCCCGTCCATTGGCTTCTATTCGATTACCTCAACCTTTTCTGCCGTCTTGACCTCCACCTCTTCCTGCAGGAATACGTGAGGCGCCTTTTCGCTTTAAGCCACCTCCTTTCCCACCACTTCCGCCTCCACTTTGCCCACCACCACGTCCTCCAGGACGACGTATTGCGCCTTTTCGTTTCAAGTCTGTAAACTAAACATAAATTATTTTCGAATCGGCTCTATTTGTATGAAAATCTATAGGGTTTAACGTTCAGTACCAGTTTGACGTTTTTTCCTTTCATTGAGATCATCGTCCAACGCATCGGAATCGACATCATCAAAAGTATCAGTATCCCCATAAGCTGGGCTCCCATCATTATCATTGCCAATGTAGTCTTCTAACGCACCGTCATCTTCTGCATCCTGATTGCCCGTGAACTACTGCTACCACTAATGCACCCACCAAAAAAACTTGTATGAAGCCCATTTTTTACGAAGTCAACTTTGAACTTGTTATACAGAAAATTGAAGGGTTTATGATGAAAAGATTTAGATTTTTATACCCAAATGAATGGACCAAATTTTTTACTAAATTTTTTAATTGTTTGAACCTCGGTGATTTAGTTGATTATAAAGTTTGTGTCTTGTGGTTGTATATCCGTAGTTCTTCGGAATCAATTCTTTGGAATTCTAACCAATATATATGTGAAACTAAAGCGTCATATTCATGAAGTGACTAGTTTATCGGCAACCACAAGACGAACACTTGGTTTTTTATTGAAACCTAAATTAATATGTAATTGGAGTTTAAAAATGATAATCAATTAATGATATTAGGGTTTCAAAATTATGGACCTGGGGAAACAAAGAAACGTTTCTTATTCAAAATTTGTCAGCATAAGTGGTAGTACATGGCTGGATTTATTTAGCCAAATTATGAAACAGATTTAAATGGTAAAATAGTGAGTTTACAATTATCAAGTTTAGTTGATGTCTGAACAAATTACATGTAGATTTTTTTATTTGAGCTGAATGTTGTATAAAACCAAGTACTTATGTTAAGATACACGGGGATAGAATTTTTGTTAAATGAATAAATTATGAAAAATGGAAAATAAACCTTAAGGTAACCATTATGTAAAGTTATGTATGCTGTTTTTGCAAGTATTTATTTCCACTATATGTGATATATGTATTGTCATTTTTATACAAGTGAAATAAGATAAAAGGAATTAGTGAATCCTCCAGCTTTGCTGTGGATAATACATATAAAATGCCAAAGGTTATGAAATAAGTAGTATTTAGGTACAAATCATGCACCAGAATAAACATTCAATTAGTCAAATAACAAAATAATGACGTACGTACATTTAAATCTTATAATGTCCAATGAAACAAAATATTTTTTTCACAATTGATGAAGAAATAACAAATATATATAAACAGAAAACAATACATAAATTTGGTCGGTTTACATAATCTCAATATAATTTATTGTGAGTTGATGCATTTTGTTATCATGACTTTTAATTTTACTGTAGTCGGAAACAGATCATGTTGTCTTGGCAATTTAGCCAGTCCAGTTTTTAAGTTTTTGCCACCATTTGTTAGCACGTCCGCCAACTCGTTTACCAAGATTACCAAGTCGTTGCCTAGCTTTATCCAATTTTGATTTCAAACTCTTTCTAAATGAACCACGTCTTTTAGGCTTTTTTGTCGTGGGTCCCTCGGCTCCAACTCCGACAAGAATTTGTTTTGAATCTGGTTAAAGAAATGCATAAATCAGAAAGTGAAATATTTTTCAGGTCTCAAACTAGCATAAACTTACCAATTTGACGTTGTCTTCGAATGTCGCTTCCATAGACATCTGAATCAGACGACTCTTCAGAGTCTAAAACATTTGTATCCAAAAATTGAGGAATTTTCCAACCATCGTCTAATCTAAGCCGGTCACCATCATCTACTAAGGCGTAGTTTCTAGGGTCTTGGTAATGAACCTGTCCATTTACAAAAGAAAGGAACAAGGTCCCAGTCAAAATAATTCGCAAAAATTCCATTTTGTCCAAGTCTGGTAGTGCTAAATACCATCTGATGACGAATAACAGTAAGGCTTGTATTTATAAGCAAAATTCGTTTATAAGCATAATATATACTTCAATGTATAAAACAATTATTAATTTTTAAAAATCTAAGTTATGTACGAAAAACTACTTCGGTGGTTTTTAACTTTAAAAATGTATGTTTTGCGGCCAGCAATTGGAAGATTTTTGCAGAATAGCCGCAAAGTGGAAAAATTGTACATTTTACTAAAACTCACACGTTGTGGTGTATGATATGGGAATGGCTTGCATTAAATTAACCACAAAATGAATTGGGTAACACATGTTTGGCCAATCAATAATTAAGACAAAACGTTCAGTTGTTATTGCAACCATAAATTTTTTTCTTTTAATTCGCGAAAAACTGTTGAATATGATTTTTTTTCTAATGATGGGCTTACGAACTTATTATTTTGCGGTGGGAGTGGTATTAAAGCATGTTCGGCAAAGCTTCGATATAAATTTGATCTAAAAATTACTAATACGTGTATGTAACTTGCAACTTGTCTGATATAAATCTAACGATAAGCACAATCCTTCGTTCAGCTATGCCAGTTGTTATGTATAGAATGCACATGTCTACAATTATCGTTTGAGACTTAAAAATGTATCATTCGTTCTTTAAAGTAGAGCCTGGCATTTAATGAACGTTGTAACTTTAAATGTTACTTGCTGGCATAAACTTTCAGATATTCCTTACTCAGATATAAAGGCTATAAAAAATGCATACCTTGAAAAACATATTCTTATATACCTTCAAATTTTAATGATACCTTTTTGCGATTTAGTTCAAAAAGTTTTTTTTGTTTGTTACCCCATCATTTTTTTTGCATTGAACCGTTTTTTCGATGGAATTTCATTTCTTTCAACACACGCATTAAGTCTGGTATTCAAAACGGCAACACAATGGATCTTTTTCCATATTATGCAGCGTTTGGTATGGTGGGAATATTTCTGGCCATTGTAATTCTTATCCTTTGTTCATGTGCATATTTGAGGTACATCTTGCACAGTCCATACGTTCAAGCTGGAGTAAGTTGTTAATAATTAGTATAATAACGATTTCTTGTAGATTTATTACATATTTTGCGGGATTTACAGTTGCCAATATGCATTGGATGTGAATCCATTGAGCTGGTGGATAGAAGTTGTGGTCGGGATACAGGATTGATAAGTCAATCAAATCAGGGTCAAATGAACCGCCCAACGATTGGGCAGCGACGGGAGAGTGCGATTTAAGCAAATGGGGAAAGTCCTATTTCTCATGAAAACGACGACAGCACAAGCAATTTATTTTGGATATTTTCCTTTAAAACCACAACCTAGTCGAAGACCTATTTTGTTTATTATATTTAAATTTGAAGCTTCGTTATATCGAATTTGATGTATTGTTAGTTAGAAGTAAAACATTGTTATGTTCCGAGAAATTTTGGATGCAAACTTATCACTCAATATAACACTTTCTTTGAACGAATTGGTTTGATAATAGTTTTGTTAACTGCTATTTTTTGGCTTCCTTGTTGGCATAAATGCATATCAATCAAGAAGACCACATGTACAATTTATGTGCTAATGAAAATTTAATACAAGTTTAATAAGTAAACAACTTGAAGATTGTCAATAATGTGTGTCAAACAAATTTCTGTTTACTTTTATCTGTTTTCTTTTGTTATTCAGAAATAACAAAATAATGTTTAATTTCTAACAAAAAAACATTGTTGTTTTACAATAAATTAGCGGTTTTGAAAACTCGCAAAGCTTTTAACAGATAAATAATGTTTAAATATAACAAGAAAAATGTATAGTTCTTTTATTTATTTTTTTAAATATTGTAAATATTTTCTACTACAATTGCGGTTTACGTAATTATTTTGCTTGAAACATTAAAATACCAAGGGTTCATATTTTGTTTACATTCTACTTTTTTCTTCTAAATACGTCCCCTTAGGGAATACTTAAATTCAAAGATAATTAGACGTTCAGATCAAGATAAGATAAATAAGGATATAGTTACACATTAATGATCAGAAATTTCTATATATTCCCCTTAACTTGAAAATTTAAATTTCGGTGTAATAAATAAAAAAAGAGTTGAAAAATATTAAACTGTGTATCAATTAAATATTTTATTTTTGATTCCAAAGTTTTCTTTTCATTTAGGATTGTTTTTAAGACTTACCAACAAATGCTATGCTAATATTATAAAATCACACCACGTAATGATTCTTTCTTCTTGATGACTACAAACACTAACTTGTTATTGGAAAATATTTGCCATATAATTTACTGCATCAGATCTCACCTAAGCTTAAATTTTAACAATTTCAAAACATAAACATACATGTACAAAAGGCAATATACTTATTTAAATTAATTTTTAAAGCCTAAATTACCCATTTTTCTGATGCAGCGTAAAATTTCATTTTTGACTATTTTGAATACCAAACCCAAAGCAAACATATACTTTGACTGTACAAAAATCACCAAGCCTCTAATTATAAGTAGAGCACAGCCAAACACATAAAGACTTATGCAAGTTAGTCCCACAGGCGACCAAAGCCTAATCTTTTGCGGCTGCTTAATATCTGTCGTAGTATCAATTTTAATTACACTTGTTAGCTGATGCAGCCTCAATCCATCTTTCATTCTATTAAGCTTAGCCAA
>JAQFZH010002831.1:0-15358 GCA_034695485.1 Entomobrya nivalis | reverse complement strand
TCCTCACTATGCACCGCCAACAAATGCATATTCAGCTCCTGTCTTGTAGTTATCTTCAATCCACAAACGTGGCAACTCAGAGTATACCTCTTCTCATGAAAAAATCTTGTATGTTTATCAAGACCAGCTTTACTACGGAATCCCTTTCCACACAAACAGCACAAGATAAGCTGCTTCTCCTCCTCCGACCCCTCCTCCCCCTTCTTCTTCACTTTAACTACAACTGGCCTCCCTCTTACTCCAACTTTATGAACCACTTGCAAATGAGAATAGAATTTACGTCTTCTCCCACTTATCACCACCCCACAAATTTTACAAGTCCATGACCCCTCTTCCTCATTCTGCTTCTTGTCCACCATTTTTTTCTTCTTGTGAGCCAAATTCCAATGATCTCGAAACGCATATCCTTTTTCGCTAATCACCATCCCACATTCCTCCACCGGGCAATTGATAACCTCAACATCGTGCGCCTTCCATTGATGCTCACTCCAGTACATCGGAAAGAAAAAAATCTTGCCACAAATTCCACACTCGAACTTCTCATCCTCAGTTATCTTTGACCTCTTCAAGGCCTTGGAATCCTTATCTAATCTATGCTTCCTTTCTATATGCTTATCCAGGTCATCTTTATTCAAAAACCTGCTCCCGCATCCCTTTGGACATCTATTCAAAGATATACCTTTTTCATCTTGAAGCTTTAAGGTAGCTGGGTCGTCCTTGTGATTGATAAGCATGTGTGCGTATTTTTGGGCGGTGTAGACAAAGCCCTTTTCACAAATTGGGCAGGTTATCGTGAAAGTCTTGAGGTGGACGTATCTCACATGATCATGAAGGTATTTTCGAGCCGTGAATTGCTTATCGCAGTGGGGGCACTTGCATAACACATACTTCCGCTTTTGAGTACCGTGAACTGAAGTCACGTGATTTTTAACACTGAGTTCATCGGAAAACTTTTCGCCACAGTGACGGCACTTGCAAGGATCCAATTTCAACTTCCGGTTTCTTCCAATTCTCGGTTTATTTTTCCTTTTAGTCTTAAGGGAATACTGCTCCTGCTCATCATCATCACTGTCACTGTCACTAGATTTTTCGGATTCGGACAAGCTTGGACTATCTGGGTCATCCTCATCGGCGGGTGACATGGGCGGGAATGATGGTGAAGCCGGTGAGGGTGGTGGCTCGTCGATTTCCAATTTGATTTCCTCCTTTGGGATCACCTCACATTTTTCAACCAGTAAAAGGGCTGTGGAGGGATTTTGTTTGGAGGCAAGAACTTTAGCTAGTCTGTCGCCTTCTAGGAATGTATTATGGCGGTTATCTAACGATAAAAAAGATGCATTGTAATTTTAAGAACATCCATCCATTTCATTAATTTACATTGATTTATATTTATTTTTAACTTACTTTGCTTCACAATTTGCCTTATCTTCATCTGGAATATACTGCAATTTCCATGATAAGCTCCTTCCCCTCGTTCGTCATTATTAGTTACACTCGATGTTATCTTTTCCAACATCTGCTTTTCAATCTTCTTAATTTCGTGATACAGTTTCCTCGCCTGATAGGTCAGCTGGATGCACTGGTCACACAAGTCTATCCAATCTTCAGGGTTATCCCCGCATGCCTTCAATTCTCTTTCCAACTGAATACTAGGGACCTTGAGAAGGCTCCTCAGGATAAAAATCACATCCAACTGGTTCTCCAGCAGGGAATCAGTCTTCTTCCTTGACCTCCAATTATTCTCTCCGCTAACTAATGAACTTGTGTTATAGCATAAAAAACAGGTCGAATGCTCGCTGTCCATATTAAATTACTGTACTTGACAAAGTTTGCAATACGATTAATTACCAAACTTAATTAATTGTAAAATATATTGGTCTTCTGTCCAAAATGTTTATCAACAAATACGACCACAGCTGATTTTCCGTTCACTTTGTGCTGTCGATCAGCTGTGATTTTATTTCTTTTTCTTGTCGCCAGTTTGCAGTTAGTGTAGCATTTCACTCATTTCAGATTTCAGATGCATTTCTTCATCAATCAATCAAATCATTGTAATCATGCGTGGGTTTGATAATCCCCAAATTAATTTAATTGCAGTTAATTTTTATTATCAACCCTAAGTATAAATCGTCGATAATTAATAAAAAATCAACACCGAATTTATTAAAGATATAAAATTCTGTGTATTTATCGTCACAAAATCAATATAGGTAACAGTTCGCTCTACAGCAGCAGTAGGAGCTAAATATTTTGTACATTTTTCTAATCATTAATAATACGAAAATTAACTATAGATACCTTTTTGTTTTTAAATAATTAAAAGCGCCAAATCATTTGAAAAGTATATTCTGTGGGTCAGAGGTTCTTTATTTTAACTTGGCCGAGTTATGAACATGAATCTCATGTTGTCTTAAGCATCTCTTTACATTAAACCCCTTTCCACAGTCTCCACACCTAAAATTAAAATCCCCTTCCTTTAATCTCGCTCCCGGCTTCCCATGACTACTCTCATGTGTTTTTAGACTCGCCCTCACCCAAAACCCCTTTCTACAAACCTTACACTTAAATCTCCCCTCCTTATCACCTTCACCCTTGTGCATTTTCTCCATATGCTTATCCAACTTCTCCTCCCTCAAATACGTGGCCCTACATCCCACCACCTCACACTTTCTCAACTTGAGCCCCTCCACCTCCTCCAATTGCTTCGCCACCGGATCGTCCCTATGCACTCCCAACAAGTGCATATTCAACCGCTGTCTACTAATTACTCTCAACCCACAAACGTGACAACTGAGGCTAAACCTTTTCTCATGTACATATCTCATATGTTGATTAAGACCATCTTTACCACTGAACCCCTTCCCACACAAACTGCACAAGATAGGCTCCTCCTCCCTCTTCACCTTAACTGGTTCTCCATTTGCCCCAACCTGATGCACCCTTCTTCGATGATGATAAAAAGTGTGTCGCTGAGACATCGACACCCCGCAAATGTCACAGATAAACGGCCCCTGTGGCCTCCCATCGTTCTCCCTTTTCTTCTTGTGAGCCAAATTCCAATGATCCCGAAACTCATATCCTTTTTGGGTAATCACCACCCCACATTCCTCCACCGGACAAGTGACCTCCTCAACATTGTGTGACTTCCACATATGATCACTCCAGTACTTTGGAGAATAAACTATTTTCCCGCATTGTCCACACTCAAACTTCTCATCCTCAGTTATCTTCGACTTCCTTGGGACCTTGGGATCCTTATCGATTCCATGGTTCCTTTCCATATGCTTATCCAGCTCATCCTTATTCAAACATACAGTTCGACATCCCACTGGACACCTATTCAAAAATATCTTCTTTTCCTCCTGAAGCTTCAACGTTGCTGGCTCATCCTTATGATGCATAAGCATGTGTTCGTACTTTTGCCGATTGTAGGGAAAGCCCTTTTCACAAATTGGGCAGCTTATCGTGAAAGCCTTGAGGTGGACGTATCTCACATGATCATGTAGGGTTTTCCGAGCAGTGAATTGTTTTTCGCAGTGGGGGCACTTGCAGAGGACATACTTCACCTTTTTAGTACCGTGAACGAGTGTCACGTGATTTTTCAGAGTGAGTTCATCCGGAAACTGTTCTTCGCAGTGACGGCACTTGAAAGGACCCAACTTCAACTTTGGGGTTCGTTTTCGTCCAGGTCTCGGTTTACTCTTCCTTTTAGGTTTAATGGAAGGCTTCTCTTCATCTTCGTCATCATCATCATCATCATTGGAGAAGGAGGAGCTTGGGGTCACTTGATATTCCTCCTCTGCAGATTGTGACATGGCTGGGGATGCTGGGGACGGTGGTCGCTCGATTTCCAATTTGATTTCCTCGTTTGGGATGACCTCACATTTCTCAAGTAGTAAAATTTGGGCTGTGGAGGGATTTTGTTTGGAGGCTAGAATTCTGGCTAGTTTGTCGCCTTCCCGGAATGCATTGTGGTGACCATCCTCCTCATCATTTACCCAATGACGGTTATCTAAAGATTAAAAATAAACTTTATAGCGCGTTGCAATTTTAAATATTTTCATCAATTAACACATATAGATATTTGTGTTCTATTTAAGCTTACTTTGCTTTGCAATTAGCCTTATATTCCTTCGAAATTTACTGGAATTTCCATGATGATAAGTTCCTTCCACTTCTTCGTCGTCGTCGTCATCTGTTACCACACTTGACGTTATCTTCTCCAAAACCTGCTTTTCAATTAATTTCAACTGCCTCTCAATTTTCTTGATTTCTTGATGCAATTCTCTCGCCTTATCAGTCAGCTGGATGCATGGGTCACACAAGCTTATCCAATCTTCAGGATTTTCCCCGCATGCTTGTAATTGTCTTTCTAGGTCGACGATTGGTACCTGCAGAAGGTTCCTTAAGATAAATATAACATTGAAGTTGTTTTCCAGTGTGGAACTGGAACCCGATGTCCTGGTCCTCCAATTATTCTTCCCGTTAACTATTGAAGTTAATCCACCACAACAGACAAAACACATTTCTCCGTCCATTTTAAGAAAAATTAATCTTTACTTCTAATTAACAATCACTAATTAATTAATCCTCACGTTCGCACTTTTTTGCAGCTGCACCATGCAACAGCTGATTAGCCTCTAAAAGTAAGCAAACATCAGCTGTTTCATCTGTCACGCTTGCTTGTAATTACAGTACAGCAACTCGCCGAAAAACTTTTCTATTGGATTACTTTTTGCTTAACTTTTTTTACTTGATAGTCTTGATTAAGATTAATTACTTAATTAAAAAGGTCTTAGCAAATAACAATGAACCGAGTTAATATAAACTGTTTCTTGTGTTGCACTTCAATCAGTGAAAACTATTTGTCGAAGGAATCCTCTCGCAGGGCTGTAGCTACTTCTTCACTGGAAAATAATTTGGATGTATTTTTTCTTCTGAGGAACCTTCTGCAGGTTCCTAGTATCCAACTCGAAGACCAACTAAGAAAATGCGGGGATAATCCCGAAGAATGGATAAAGTTGTGTGATCAGTGCATCCAGTTGACCAGGAAAGCCAAAGAACTGAACCAGGAAATCAAGAAGATCGAACTGGAACTCAGGTCAATCCAGAAACAAGTTTTGGACAAGATGGGCAATTCAAAGGCGTCTCAAGACCAGAATGAAGCAGCCGCAAGTTTTGGAAATTCATTTGGGGAGAAGATAAGGTCATATGTAAAATCGAGTAAGTTTTTAAAAAAGCCAAAAGTTCCATGTAAAAACAAGAATATATTCGGGATTAATTCATGGAAAATGAGTTCTGGTTTTAATAGATAACTATAGCCATTTGATTGAGAATCATGATAAGCCTGGATTTTTGGAAGGGGACAAACTAGCCAAAGCCAAACACCTTCAAACTCAAGAAACGTTAAACACAACTATAATTCTCGTTGAAAAGGGATTCCATGAAGGAGAAATAAAGGAAGAGACGTTGTCACCGCCCGTTTCTCCTGCAGCTGTTCAAGATGGCGAAGAATCTTCAGAAGAGGATACCGTCGAAAATGTGGTTGCAACGAAAGAAGAGGAAAAGGGGACGAGGAAGCCATTATTCAAGTGCACCAAATGTGGAAAGACCTGTAGTAACAAACATAATCTTGCTGCGCATGTCAGATTTGTTCATGATAAGCAGTTTAAAGTGAGTTGCCCTGTGTGTGGTATGGGGATGGTGAGCAAGTGGGAACTGAAAAAACATTTGTTGGCAAGGCATAACGAGACCCCGGCGGCAAAGCAGTTGGCGGAGGAGGAGGGACTCAAGTTAATAATTTGTGGAGTGGGGGGATGTCAATCTAGATTTTTGAAGGCGGAACAGTTGGACAAGCACGTGGAAAAGAATCACAAAGAAAAGGAAGGACTAGAAGGTTGTAAATTCAAGTGCAAAATTTGTGGAAAGGGATTTGGGGTGCGGGAGAGATGGGTGAGGCATGAGGGGGTCCACGAGAAGAAAAATGGGAAGGTTGGCAGATTGTTGCAATGCTCAAGTTGTGGAATGGGCTTTAGTAGAAGTGATGCTATGAGGAGACATGAGTTTAAAATGCATAGAGCTGCAACTGGCCATTCATTTGAAATGAAGACAAGGATAATCCTAATTAAAACAGGTTCTCAGGAAGGAGAAATGAAAGAGGAGGTCCAATCACCATTATCACCTCTCGTTTCTCCTCCAGCCTCAGCCAAAGATAGCGAAGAATCTTCAGAAGAGGATACCGTCAAAAATGTAGCGGCGGCGGTCGAGGAGGAGGAGGAACATTTCCAAGAAGCAGAAATAGAGGAGGAGGTCGTGCCACCTCCCGTTTCTCCTCCAGCAGCTGAAGTCATGATCACCCTGGATCCTCCATCCCCTCCTCCTCCACCGTTACCTGTGGAAGAGCAGGTGTACTTGTGCGACCACTGTGGAAAGGAATTCGACAAGGAGGTCTTCCTCAAAATTCATGTGACGAAAGCACATAAAAATGGTGAGGGAATCGGGATGACTTGTTCGCTGTGTGGGAAAAGCTTTTCGAGAACGCAAGCTCTACACATTCACCTTCTTACAACCCACAAGAATGAGCCGATTACAAAGAAGCTTCAAGAGGAAACGGGTCTTTTCTACAGAATATGCCCTGTGGTTGGATGCAAGGCTCAGTTTATAAAGCAGATTAATGAGGATAAGCACATGGCCAAGGTTCACCCAACTGGTGCTGGAAAGAATGACAATGATGGGAAGCCATTCAAGTGTCGATTTTGTGGGAGGGGATTTTGGGGTCGGTTTTTATGCTGGCGACATGAAAGGATTCATGAGGTGAAGGGGAAGGTCAGACATACCACTAAATGGAAACCTTCAACACCTGAAAAAGGAACCAAGATAAGCCAGGAAATGGATAAGCCCTTATTGGACAAGAGATTCAAGTGTGGTGAGTGTGGGAAAAGTTGGGTAACGGCGAAAAAATGGAGTGATCACCTTTGGAACACGCATGCCATTCGGGATATTAGTTGTCCGGGAGTAGAATGTGGGATGGTTTTTAAGGATGATCTTATCAAGTTTCAGAAGCACTGGAAAAGAAGTCACTGTGGAGAAATAGGTGGGGATGGTGGGAAAAAAAAGTTTGTTTGTGAAATTTGCGGGGTAAAGAAGGGCTCGTCCTCCCAGTTGCACGATCATCAAAGAAACGCTCACAAGGTCAGTGGGTGGGTGGTGGAGGAGAAGAAGAAGAGGGTGACATTGACATGCACGATTTGTGGGAAGGAGTTTAAAAGCAATCAAACACTTAAAAGGCATGTGAGACATGTTCATGATAAGCGGTTTGAGTTGAGCTGTCCTCTGTGTGGGCTGGGGATGACGCACTCGTCTAAGCTGAAGATACACTTGTTGGTGAGGCATGGGGAGGATCCGTTGGCAAGGAAGTTGGAGGAGGAGGAGGGAGTCAAGTTGCTGAAGTGTGGGACTGTGGGATGTTCAAGAATTTTTATAAAGGAGGAAGAGTTGGATAAGCATTTGGACAAGTGGCATGTGGGAAAGGAGAAGACGGGGAACAAATGTGAACTTTGTGGTAAGGAATTCAGGAGAAGGGATCATTTTAGGATGCATCAGTTGAAAATGCATAAAGTTGCAACATGAAAAAAAGTATATAAAACTTAATTACTTAATTTATGTAGTTAATTAATTTTGTCTAAATTATGTGATCCTGTTCAAAATAATATAAAAGTATGCTCGCTGAAATTATTTAAATGTGCATTATTTTTTTATTTACATTTTTTTTTTATACAAACTGTATTAACAAAGGGTCAAAATATTTTTATATAAATCTTCCATAACGCTCATCTAATCAAAAATGAACTAAAATTAAAGTTATTAATTAATTTTGAATCATTTTCAATTTATTCCGCACTACTTTTCTGAAACTTTTTCGCCTGCTTGTGTGTCATCAACAGATGATAGCCCAAATAATGCTTTGTTCCAAATCCCTTTCCACAAATTTCACACTTAAAATCCTCACTTCCCTTCCCCTCATGAGTTGCCTCATGTCTACTCAATCTCTGTCCCAGCCAAAATCCCTTTCCGCAATATTTACACTTAAACTTCTTCACAGTTGCCTCCATATCCCCTCCACCACCCCCTTGTGTACCACCACCTTGATGCACCTTTTCCACATGCTTATCCAGCTTGTCTTTCGTCGAAAACGTAACCTTGCAGCCCACCACCTCACATTTGCTCAACTTGAGTCCCTCCTTCTCCTCCAACTGCTTTGTCACCGGATCCTCGCTATGCCTCGTCAACAAATGCATATTCAACTTCCCTCTAGTCATGGCTCCCAATCCACAAACGGGACATCTCAAGTTAAAACTCTTTTCATGCACAAATCTCTGATGAGCTGGAAGATATTTTTTGTTCATCTCTTTTCCACACAAATTGCACAAGACAGGTTCATCCTCCTTCTTCTCCTTCTCCTTTGCACTAACTTGAACCTCCACCGGTTTCCCGTTTACCAGAACCTGGAAGTTTTTCTTGGGTTGTTTGGGCCCCTTCCCTCCAACTTTGTGTACTCCACTCCGATGAGTATGGAAACTTTTCCAGGAAAATTTCTCCACCCCACAAATTTCGCAAATCCATGGTCCCTCTCCCTTCTTCTCTTCCTTCTTATCATCCACCGTGTTCTTCTTCCTTTTCTTCTTGTGAACCGTATTCCAGTGAGTTGGAAACTCATTCCCTTCTTCATTTTCAACTTTGAACACCAACCCGCATTCCACCGCTGGACAAATGACCTCCTCAACATTATGCCGCTTCCACTGATGCTCACTCCAGTACTTTGGCAGGTCAAAAACCCTTCCACAGATTCCACACCCAAATTTCCCATCCTCAGTTATCCTCGACTTGCTATTCCCAATGTTATTCTTATCCACTCCGGGATGAATCCAATTCACATGCCTATCTAGAACCTTAGTCGTCAAAAAGAAAGACCGGCACCCCATTGGACACTTGTGCAAAGAGATGCATGTTTCCTCTTGAAGCTTTAAGGTGACTGGATCATCTTTATGTTTAGTTAGCATGTGAACGTTTTTATCCCGATTACCCTTGAATCCCTTTTCACAAAGTGGACATTTTGTCTTTCTCCTGGGAATATTGATATGCACCTGTTTCACGTGATTTTCCAAAGATATCCGAGTTCTAAACTGTTTTCCGCAATAGGGACAGTTGCAGATGCAGGGCTCGTACTTTTGAAAAGTACTGTGGACTAATGTCATGTGATTTTTTAAACTGGGTCCATCCTCAAAATGTTTTTCGCAGTATCGGCATTTGCCAGGATCACGTCGTCCTTTATCCTGCTTACTTTCCCCTATGATCTTAATTGAATCATCGTCATCATCATCCTCATCAGAGGCGTCTGATTCAGACGAGCTTAAAGTCTTTACCTCCTCGACCTCCTCCTCCTCATCAGCGTGTGGTGACATGGCTGGGAATGATGATGGTGAAAGCTCCACCTCCATTTTTTCCTTTTCTGGTTTACTTTTCCCTGGAATCCTAATGGAATCCTCCTCCGCCTCTTCATCATTATCAATGGAGTGTTCAGAAAAACATGGGGTCACTGTATCGTCCCTCTCTGAGGGCGACATGGGTGGTGGTGATGATGGTGATGGCAGTGGTTCCACTTCCACTTTTATTTCTTCTACGACGTCCACGGGTTTTTCAACCATTATAAATTGATTAAATTGGGCTGTGGAGGAATTTTGTCGGGATTGGGAGGAAAGGTAACTGGCAAGCTTGTCGCCTTCCAGGAATTCACAAAGGGCATCGGCGTCGTCATCATCATTTTTCCATCGATGGTGATCTACATATGAAAAAAAACAGACGTTTGTAAGAAATAATACTGTAAATTGACTCCATCACTTAATAATTTTTTTCTGATTTTAACTTACTTTGCTTTACTATTGACCTTATCTTTCTTACAAATTCCGTGGAACTTCCATGATAAGTCCCATTCTCTTCCTCATGATCGGTTGAACTTGACGTTATCTTCTCCAAAATTTGTCTATAGATTAACTTCAGCTGCCTCTCAATTGTCTTAATTTCTTGATGCAGTTGCCTCGCCTTATCTGTCAGCTGGATGCACTGGTCACACAAGCTTATCCAATCTTCAGGACTATCCCCACATTCCCTTAATTGATCTTCTAACTCCTTGCTTGGGACCTGCAGAAGGTTCCTAAGGATAAAAATAATATCCAAGTTGTTTTCCAGTCGCCGTGGCGCAGTATTCTTTCTTGACCTCCAATTGTTCTCGTCGACGTTTAATATTAAAGTTATCACATTACAACAAACAAAACACAAGGATTCTTCCCCTTCCATGTTTCCCAATACAATTTTAAAAAAATTGTAAACCGATTAATTAACTTAGTAACCTTTAAAAAGTGAAATATTTATAAAATATTTTCTGCGACAATTTGTTTCTGCGACCGATCGGATCTGGATCAAACACAGATCACAGCTGAGTTACTTCCTGTGTCACATTCGCAATGCACAACCAAAGGACAACAATCATCAGCTGTTGTGGCTGTCAATGTGGTCATTGCAGAAAATTGAATTGTGGCTAATAAAAATGAATAACGAATTACGATAATTAAAACTGACGTAGAAAGAACTGTAATTAAAATGGAGGAGGATTTGTGTTTTTTGTGTTCCAGCGGTTCAACTTTTACTAATTTTAAAGGTTACGATGGAAATAATTATTGGACTGGAGGGAAGACGGCTAGTTCTTTTCAACTGGAAAACAATTTGGATGTGATTTTTCTTATGAGGAACCTCCTGCATGTACCAAGTATCCAGTTGGAAAGCCAGTTACGAAAAACAGGGGATAATCCTGAAAATTGGATAAGGTTGTGTGATCAGTGCACCCAGTTGACTAGGAAGGCGAGGCGGCTATACCAGGAGATTAGGAAGATTGAGAAGGAGCTGAGGTCAGTTCAGAAACAGGTTTTGGACAAGATAACAGCTGGAGGCTCGCAGGAGGATGAAGACTTGGAAAATTCGTCTCGATATTTTGTGAACAAGATAAGATCAGAAGTAAAGAATTGTAGGTCAAATAAATTACGAATTTCTAAAGATGTGTTTACATTTATAACGAATAAAAATAAAAATATATTTAATTCAGATAATTACAATGTGCTGTTGGATAACGAAGAGAATAACCCAGGATTTCTGGAAGGTGATAAGCTTGCCAAGTATTTGGACTCCCAGAGAAATCATTGTACTGCTACTGCTGCCATTTTACTTGTTGAGAAGCCGCCGTGTGAAGATAACCGAAATGAAATTAAAGTTGAGCAAGCATCTCCACCCATGTCACCACCACCAGAAGCAGCTGAGGATTCGGATTCACCCGATCAATTTGTGGAAGAGGATGACCCCTATATCAATCCAAATCCAGACCTGAAGCCAGATAAAAATGTGGGGAAAGCTGAAAAGGTTAATTGCTCGTGTTCCATTTGCGGGCTGAAATTTATCTCGCAAAACGGTTTAGGTCGACACGTCAAAGCGGTTCATCGCGTGATACATCAAAATGATCCGGTCACCAAAAAGCTGGAGGAGGAAACGGGCCTATTTCTACATGGTGGGAATATGGATATGGATAAGAAGAATGAGAAGAGGTTCAAATGTAAATACTGTGACCTTGGATTTAGGGCTAAGTCGAATTGTAAACGTCATCAAAAAACTCATCATGAGGAAAAGGGCAAAGTTCGCCCAAAGAAAACAGATGAAAAAACAGCCAAAGATAAAGATAATCAATTTAAATGCGAGATTTGTTCGAAAACATTTAGACTGGCTAGAAACTGGAGTACTCATCTTTGGAATATGCATGATAAGCGGGAAATTACCTGTCCATATGCAAAATGTGGGATGATATTCAATGATAACCTTGTCGAGTTTCGGAAACACTGGAAAAATATCCATGGGATTGGTACAGGAAAAAAAATCGCCCAAGACGGATTGAAGTATCCTTGTTCATTTTGTGGGAAGGGTAAAAAAAATTAACGAATTGTTCCTAATTAAAAATATATAACTGATTCATTTTGAAAAATATAAATAATTTTACAATTGGTTTAAAATATTTGGAACAGAATTCGGCAGCCGGAATTACTTAAGCTACCATCAGAAGAATCAGCACTTGAGCAACCCTGGAGAAAAGTTTATTTGCGAGATTTGCGGCGTGGAGAAGAAAAGTAAAGACAATTTGAATCAACATAAAAACAATGCGCATAAGTTATATGGAGATGAGCAGTTATCATTATCATCATCATCACCAAGCAATCTTAATGGAGGAAAATTGAGTTGTGGAATTTGTGGAAATTTGCTGAATTCTCAGAGGAGCTTGTGGGAGCACAAAAGGAAAATACACGGAGTTGGGCGAAACGGTAAAGCTGTTGTGACGAGACGGCGGCGGCGGCGGAAGACAGTGGAAAAGGGGATTTCAAAGTTTCTCTGCAATTTGTGTGGGAAGGAGTATAATGACCGTGGTAATTACGCTAAACATGTGAGATTTGTGCACGAGAAGCAGTTTAGTTTGAGTTGTCACGTGTGTGGGCTAAAATTTTGGAATACTAGTCAGCTGAAAATGCACTTGTTACAAAGTCACCGGGATGATCCAGTAGCTGTTAAGTTGGAGGAGGAGGAAGGGCTTAAATTTAGGGAATGTCCGGTGGTTGGATGTTATAGCAAATTTGTAAAGCAAGATGCGTTGGATAAGCATGTGGAAAGGTTGCATGGAGGCGGAGGCAGTGTTTCAAGTTCAAGGTTCCCCTGTAAATATTGTGGAAAGGGATTTCGGTACAAGTATAAATTGAGGACGCATGAGAGGATGCACGAGGGGAAGGGGAGGGATGACTTTAAATGTGAACTTTGTGGAAAGGGATTTGGGACAAAGGCGTACTTAAGATATCATCAGTTGATGACTCACAAGCAGGCGAAAAAGTTCAAGAAAATTTAGTAGAGAAAAAAAAGATTTAAATTAATGGTTTTTTTTGTATGTAAAAAAATAATTTCTTAATAAATTCCGTCACGAGGGGTCAGTAACATCATAACAGTCAATTTAATGGCTAACTTGTGTGTGAATACATAATACAATTAAATTAACCCATCTGTTAAATTTTCTATGCGTATGTAAATACAATTCAGAGTTATACTTGAATCGGAGCCTTTTCAACATTATTTTTAGACTTAAGTAGATATGGAAATTTTTCCATTTTCTGTGGAAAAAAACCTGAACTCAATATTTTTTTTACCTGTGTGGGATTAAAGGAATACGTATGTATCCACATATATCATTATGAAATGATTGTCACCTTCAAGAAAAAAAATTCAATATGTGCATTCATTCATTAAAAAGGCACTTTTATAAATAAGTTAAGGTTTTGGGAAGGATTCAAAATGAAATGCATGTGTATGAAAAAGACAATCTTTCTATAAATCTATATGACTTGGTAAGTTCTTCAATTTTATACAGCTCTACTCTATACAAATATATTCATTTCTTTTCTTATCTTCGCATCAAACAATACGAACACGACTTAGCTTCACCTTTTCTAAAAGTATCAATACTTTTTGAGCAAAACTTTATACATTGGACAATTACAAGCCTTGAGAATTAAGTACTAAAAATCATCCAGTCAAGCCAAGTTTCATTTTTTATGAACCCATGCATAGCCTACCCAATAAATTACAATATAAAAAGAGTTTCTTCATCACAAACCACTATAAAAGCGAGCAGAGTTCATTGAAGCATTATCACATTCACCAACTTGTTCCCAAACTGAGCTGATCCCCTAAAAAAATCAGTTCAGTCCAGATTCGTAACCATGGAGTATTCCAAGTTAATTTTCAACTTTATTCTGCTCACCTTCCTGGTATCATTGTGCCAGGCTACCGTTACTCTGGGTTCCCGCTGCGGCTACGACCTCCAGCAACGAATTTACAACCAAATCTTTTTGAATTACAACAAATTCCTTCGCCCACCCCCCGGCGACGTCCCCACAGTCGTCTCCTCCAACGTCAGAATCCTCAACATTGTCTCCGTCGACGAGAAAGCTCACACGTGGGAAGTCAACCTGTTTCTCCGCCACGCCTGGAATGATCCCCGTCTCCAGTACACCAATTTACTTCAAAGCTGCCCCAATGTCAAGTCCTTTGCTCTCACCGACCCGGAAGCCATTGCGAAACTTTGGAAGCCCAATCTCTTCTTCATCCTCACCGCAATCAGAGCAAATGTGCACGATGTCGTTGAGCGCAACACGCTGATTCGGATTGCACCGAATGGGGATGTCCTCTACAGTGTTCACGTGGAGGTGACTCAGTACTGCACCGGATTGGGCAGCAAGCCTGGAGAATTCCTGTGTCCAATGGCTTTGGGACCTTATGGTCTTACTACTGACGAGCTAGCACTTAAGTGGGACCCTACCCCGATTAACATTAACAAAACTGAAGCAGTCCGTCTTGATGACCATGTTTTGGGAGATATTGACACCTTTTTGGCTACATCTACATTCGTTACTGGGTCGTATTCTCAGATTCAGGCAAATTTCCACTTTTTGAGAAAAGCTTGCATCATGTAAAAAAAATATATATTCATTTCTTTTCAAAAACATAACTTTTTTCTGACTTTGTGTATATTTAGTTAATTAAATAAAACTATACAGCTCCGTTTTTTGTTTATAATTATCTATGTCAGCTTTAATTTTCTCATAATTTTCATTATTCTCACTCATCATTTTTTTTTTTACCATAATCATCACTATCACATAAACTTATAGTACATTGCATTAATGGTTTGATGTCGTTCATCCCAGGTCTCGCCCACCTTTCACTGCATCATGTATTGGTTTAGCATGCATGGCTTGGCTTTCCATTTTGCTCAATTGACCAGGCAACCGGCTTCGTTTAATAGTACATAGTCACATAAATGTGTTAAGTAATTAACCATTCATAGCCAAAATGTCACCAGTCAAGAAAAAACTCAATCTTAAATAATGCTCATATTACTCATAAAAAGAGAAGTTGGTCGGGTTACGATGATTCTTAGAAAATGTTCATCCTATTCGTCAGCAAATACTTTAAATTAAAGAGATTAACTTTGACCTCTAACTAACTACACAATCAAATAAAAAAATAGATTAAAATTACTACTGATGTTTTTGTATGTAAAAATAATTGTTTGTAATTTAAGGCGATTTATAACAGTAAAGTAAACAACATTGAAGCAAATTTAATACACCAAAAATTAATTACAACCAAAGTACGTTGAAGTTAATTCTTCCATAGCAATTTATATGTTATATAAGAGGTATGCTAAGTTTGAGCTCAGCTT
>JAQFZH010002830.1:0-15360 GCA_034695485.1 Entomobrya nivalis | reverse complement strand
ATGAGACCGAAACGTTGACAGATAAAAACAGTTGTATTTCAAAAAATGTCCTTCAATATCGTTAATTCTTTACCAAAGAAAGTTACTGCTGGTCTGTTCCTAGCTAAATGCATCATGGGCACTCCAGCTTCGATCGTCACCCACATGGCCACATGGATGGCTAATTATCATCATGCCAACTAAATTCACCGCTGTAGTTGATTAAATTTAAATGAACAAAAAATTGCCTGTCATTTTAATTTGAAACTAGTTTTCAAAATTTAATATAGTCAAAAAAGTTGGTACTCAACAAGGTAGATGTTGGGGTTGGTGGCGGTGGGGGAGCAAGAAGAACAAGAAATAGTTTTAATTCAAGGAAAATTAGTGTTTTAATTAATTGGATAACTAAGAATTGAATTTTAAATTATTACTTCTAGACCTTTCTTTCGTTTTGGTAGAGCTGTGTAAATGAAAGCAATGGAATGGAATGTGATGGATGATGTATGCATGAAAAAAATGAGAACAAATGGAAAATCGTTTAAAAATTAAAATTTAACGTTGTTATTGCCTTAACTAAAAATTAAAATAGTTTAATTATTCCAATTATAATTAGCAAATAAAATAATTATTAAAATATTTTTTAAAATTCTTAATTATTTTTTCCCCTAACTGAATTGTTAAAATTCCTCATTATCTTTCTCAAATTTATTTTTAAGTCTGAATAATTTGGCATCAAACTGCGCTGTATGTAATTTTTTTTTGAATTTTTCACAGTTCAATCAGCCTTCTCATCTAAAACCAATTTGAAATTATTTTAAGAGGTTTAACCCTAGTCAAACATATGTTTACTTCTACCAAAAATTTCATACAAAAATACATAGTCAACAATTGAATCAGTTGCACTCATAAAAATATGTTTGTTTTAATTTGATTTTGTCTTTTTCATAAAAAAAACCTTCAATTTATTGACAATTTGAGTAATGGGGTAAAAATCGGAGGAGAAATCATACTTTATATTTTTGTAAATGGAACTATTAACTTTCAAACTTTTAATAGTTTCAGATTAAAGTAATCAGAATTCCAGCGACAAAATTTATTTTCCGCAGAATTCGGTGCAAACAGCAAAGCTTATTTTTTTATAAAATGTTGAGTCTGGAAGAACGTAAACTCGGAACAATTACATTTTTCTTATTATGACTGGCCACATGCCTGCCTAAAGTACTATAATGTGAAAAGGAAACTCGGCAAATCTGGCATTGAAAAGGCTTTTCGCCGGTATGAAATCTCATATGTACTCCTAAGTTACTTTTGGTAGAAAATTGTTTGTCACATAAATTACAGTTGTGATCCTTGATTCCATGATGAACTGCTTTGATATGTTCCTGCAAATTATGTCTGTGAGTGAATGAGTTTTGGCACAATTGACAAGCGTGCCGTTTTACACCACTGTGAATCAACAAGTGCTGGTTTAATTCTCCTCTGCTTGCAAATTTCTTGCCACAATTTTGACAGCTATATCGCTTGATGTGATTGTGTCTATCGTTATGCAGTCGTAGACCAGTACTTCGCGAAAATGTTTTCATACAAATTTGACAGCGGTAAGGCTTCTCTCCTGTATGGATTTGAATGTGACGTTTCAAACTAAGTTCCGATGAGAGAAGCCGGTGACATACATTGCATTCAAGTTCAGTTTCTTTTTTATGCGTATGTAAGTGTTCTTTCAATTGATTTTTTCGAACAAATGCTTTTTCACAATGAGTGCACTTAAATTCTTTCATTTCACTATGAAGCAATAAATGTGTTTTTCGACTGCTTTGTCGTGAGAACGATTTTTTGCAAATATTGCACGAGTAAGGCTTTTCGCCAGTATGAGACTGCATGTGACGATTCCAAGTCGACTTTTCTGAAAATGATTCATCACACAATTTGCAATCGTGGGGTTTTTCTTTGACATGCGAACGGTAGTGTGTGAAAAGATTTCCAGTTCCTGTGAACGTTTTGTCGCAGAACAGGCATGGGTTAATTCCACGGTGGATTTTTGCATGCTTAAGTGAGCTCTGAAGAGAACTAAAAATCTTATCACAAGTGCCACATTTAAAGTTTTTTGAAGCCATTTTTTTCTGTAAAGGGCTTTTAGCACCAATGTTTCAAAGCAGAAGAGATTAGGAAGAGTTCACTGCAATAAAACTATAAGGCTTTTATTTGAGAAGCACTGTGCATTGTTGACTTTGTCAAATGATGAACTTGAAGTTAAATACTTCTAAGTTAAAATTTGTGACTAAAGTTTGAAAACTACTTTGGCAAAATCACAGAAGCCTTGGGTGGTTCGACTCTATCAGCAACAAGTTTAACTCTGAGCAACTACCAAAAGCTTTAAACCAAAAACTTCTCATGTACACACAACAGCCTTCCATGATGTATGTTCCAAACAACCAATTTGTATGTATTCACTAAATGAGCAAACCGATGTGTACGGAATCATGTACCCATGCTTGTTGTAGCATATTTTAGGAATTTCTTGAATAGTATGCATGTAGCGTACGTGCTCAACAGCACAATAACATATGCGTGAAATATGTATGGTACTCGTCACAAATAGATTTATTGTATTTACACTACATGTACACATGTACCACTGAGATTTTGTTGTATTACTGCTATATTTGTATGAGCTCACGCGAACAAATTTTTAAATTCATTGTTTTCTTTCATCTAAATTCACATTTTCCGGACCAAACTTGGATCTCTCATTACATCAGCAATTATGTATACAGTCAAACCTTTACGTATATTTTATGAATTAGTTTGACGGATAAATTAGTAATCCAATATACTGGAACTCTGGGCGAAGCAATAAATAAAAAGATACTCCCATCAAACATACTACGTCTTTTTGCGTTGCTGATTGCACAGGATGTAAAGCCAAACTTCTAAAAGTTATGTTTTAATTGAACCAAATGAAATTATGCTAACAAAATGCATCGAAGTAATGCATTAAGCAGAATACGTGGTGGTATTGGAATAATTACGTTCCTTGATTTCTTGGTAAACAGCTTTAGCATGGAGTAAGGCTCTGTAAATGATTCATAACAGACATCGCTGGTGTGATCCCTAACGCCATTGTGAAATACCAAGAGCTGCTTTAAAATACTTGTGCTTGAACAATTCTTGGGACATTTTTTTACAGCCATATTGTTTGATATCGTTGTGCCCATAAATAACCTATTTCCACAAATGTTTTGCAATAAATTTCACAGTTGTGAGGCTTCTCTACGGTATGGCGGTGGATATGGTCCTTCTGGCAGGAAGCTGATTCCAAGAAACGATGAGAAATATTACATTCAAATGGTGTTTGTGTTTTATGTGTATTCAAATGTTTCTTTTAAGCATACACTTGTGCAAACGCTTTTTCACAGTAACTACATTGAAACATTTATACTCCACAGTTGTGTTGATATGAACATGAATAAAAATAGTGCAAGACGATTAGTTTGGCATTAAGCTATGTTGCATGTATATTTTTTTCCTTTTAGTTTTTTTAATCTAACCCACCTTCTCATCTTGAATTCTTTCGGAAATAATTTTAAAGTGTTGAACCTTAATTGAACTTGTGTTTAATTCTACCAACATTTTCATACAAAAATACACAGTGAACATTGAATCAATTAAATCACTTTACTTCAATTTTCCAATTTGTTGTTAGTAAGAACATGTTAATTTTGATTTAATTTTGGCCTTTTTAATAATACCAAAATATTTTTTTTAAATTTATATATATTTGTTATTTTTTTAAACGAGTACAAACAAACGTAGTATAAATTAGTGATGCTCGTTTTAATTCCAACTATCACGCTTCAATATTTTAGTAGTTCTATGATTTCATGGTTGCTAGAAGACTATTTAATAATAATGCATTTGAAAGTAAACAGATTTCAAGCAACTAAATATTTTTTTCACGAACTTCCGTGCAAAATCGAAGTTTTATTTGTACAATATGTTGAGTCTAGAAGTACGTAGACTCTGAGCAAACAGACTTTCCTAATTATGAGTGGCCATATGCTTGCTTAAACTACTTGAATGGGAATAAGCTGTGTGGCAAATCTGGCATTGAAATGGCTTTTCACCAGTATGAACTCTCATATGTACTCCTAAAGCAGTATTGGTGGAAAATAGTTGGCCACATAAACTACAAATATGATTCTTGATCCCCTGATGAACTGCTTTATTATGCACCTGCAAATATCGTCTCTGAGTAAATGACTTTTGGCAAAAGAGACAAGTGTGCGCTTTTACACCGCTGTGAATCAACAAGTGCCGGCTTAAATTACCTTTGATTGAAAATGTCTTGTGACATTTTTGACAGCTGAATCGCTTGATGGCATTGTGTCTGTCTTCATGTTGTCGTAGATCACTCGTTCTTGCAAATGCTTTGTTACAAATTTGGCAGCGGTATGGCTTCTCTCCAGTATGGCTCTGAATGTGACGTTTCAAAGCATTTGATGAAGAAAGAAACCGATGACATAAACTACACTCAAATGTTGTTTCTGTTTTATGCGTATTCAAGTGTCGTTTCAGAATATTTCTTCCTGAAAATGCTTTTTCACAATGATCGCACTTAAACTCTTTGATTCCACTATGTAGAAATATATGTTCCTTAAGGTAACTTTGTTTAGAGAACGTTTTTTTGCAAACGTTGCACGAGAAGCGTTTTTCACCAGTATGTAGCTGCATGTGACTACTCAGAGTCGATCTATGTGCAAACGATTTGTCAGATAATTTGCAATCATGTGGTTTCTCTTTGATATGCGTTCTGTAGTGTGCTAAAATATTTGCATTTGTGGTGCACGTTTTGTTGCAGAATAGGCATTCCTTAATTCCAAGATGGACATTTGCATGTTTTAGTAAGCTCTTTTGAGAACTAAACATCTTGGTACACGTGCTACATTTAAAGTTGTTTGAAGCCATTTGTAGTATGTAGAACAGGTATCGCCAATGGTTAGCAAAGATGAGGAATAGATTACAGAAAGTAAAACTACAAGGTTTGCGTTAGAGAAACAATGTGTGTTTTTGATTATGTGCAAAGATGAACTTTAAATAAAACCATTTTAAGTGAGGTAAAATTTTAGCTAAGTTTTAAAACTATTTCGACAAGTACTCTGATAGCTTGGTCGATTGGATTCTATCAACAGCGAGTTTAAATCTGTGAAACTACCAATATCTGTTAACCGATATTTACTATCATCCAAAAGCTTCTCCTGGCTACAAAAGAACCTTCCAAAATTTCCATACGTAAATATTAGTTGAATGAGGAAAACCATATCTACGGAACTGTATTCTTGCTTGTGTAAGCATATTTATTGAGTAAACTGAGGACTATACATTTAGCTTACGTGCTCAATAGCACGATCACATATGCTTAAAATATGAATACGAATCGGACGTTGTGTTTGTGCATTCCTGGGATTTTTTGTATTTCTGACGTGTATGCACATATTTTTTCGGGAAGGTTTTAATGCGTGCTAGCTATATGCATAGCACTATATGTACAACTTCACGTATTTATGATACGAAATCTACATTATTCACTGACGATGAGTACTTTCACACTTACTTAAAAACTGAGAAAAATAAGTACCAAATTATTTTTTTATTATACCTTTGTTAAAAAATACTTTGTTGAAGGGATAATTTTGCACATACTTAGTACATAATCTACGCTTAGGAAATGTTGAGATTCAAAAAACTAGTTATGATTGCTTGCATTAGCAAATAGATTCTTTAAATTGTCAATAAGCTTGGTTTATTTTAAAAGGCAATATATTTATTTCAAGAAATTGTTGGAAAAAATAATTAATGTATCAAAATATTTAGGATTTACTTGGAGAAAAACTTAAGAACTATGCTAATGGCCTGGATTCCAAAATCCTTTTAAAAATTAGAGACTTAGGTGCATTGTAAGGTCCTGGTGCCCGAGAATTTACCCACAGATAAGGATACCGTGTTATAAAGTTGCACCTGAACCAATTAGACACCCTAATCATCTCTACATAAGCGATCAAATGTGCATTGCTTTCCTTTTTACAAAAACATTACAAAATCAGTCAAGGTGAAGACTTTTTCGACCAAATAAATGGTATCATAATTGGCATTATCATTATTATCAAAAACATACTTGCTTGCTTGACAGTAAAATGAAATGTTTCCACTTCAAAGTAAGCTATGATGGCCTTTATTACACTTAATGTCATTTAATGCCAAATCGTTATAATTTCAGAACAGTCAATCATCTTATCGTAAGAAGCTAAGGCAAATGTGAGAACAATTTTTCATTACATAATTATCAATACATCTGACATTCCACAACAGGGTTTTAATTTACTACAATTACAACACAACGCATTCAAAAAGGCTCGCGTAGCCCCAATGTGTAAATAGAAAAACACATGATCTTCAAACTCCTTTTGTTCTGCTTGTAACATGCTTCCACTTTTTTCTAAGGGCTTGGTGAAAGGAATAGTGGGTATCCCACAAATTTCACAGTGTCTTGTGTGTCGTTTGTGGCCGAACTCTACTTCCGGGAATACTAAACTAAAAGGAAAAGTTTTGCAGTTGCACTAAATATTTAGAAATTTTCCAATTTCCAATTGAATTATTAAGACGTACTTGCAAAGATTGTTTGTAATGAATGTTTTTCATTTTTTTAAATCAAACAACTCACAGTTAAACGTACAAACAAATTTGAACAAAAAAGAGCAAGTGTATTTTTTATCTATCACCATATAAACTCGAAAGAAATCTTTAAAATGTACAGGATATAATCTTACTTTTTTACACAGTTTACACATCCGCCTTTCAAGACACCACCAATCATCTAAATAAAAAAATATTAAGTGAACAATTAACTTTCGTAACCACAATTATAATACACACACACCATCATCAACACCACTTTCAGAATTTGACTCATCACCAGAACGAAACTAACGCCAGAAGATTCCATTCAACCAATCCGGAAACAGCTCGGTAATCCCATTCCCACAACAATTTATCCACCACTCCAATTAAAATTAGAAGGGTATTTTCCTTACCACAACTGTCCGATTATCAATGTTAATTTTCATTGAGTGGATCACCTGTTGATCTCGAACACAAAAAATAAGTGATGATTACAATTTTGTATGAATCTTGCCAATATATCGGTAAAAAATCTTTCCTATTAACAGCCGCTTACTGAGTACGAAGCAGTGGTGCAATATTGAGTAAGCAACCTTACCAAATTGTTGAAAGCCAGCCTTTTAGATTTTTTACAGATTATGAAGTCCAATAATGCCAATCCATTTATAATAACATTTTAGCATTGAATGGATAAAAAATTAGCGAAGTGAAAGACGTAGTCAAAATAGATAATATACTGCGACAAATGGAATAAGAAAATCAACACTTTTAATAATGACGCACACACCACACGTATTAGCCAATACAGTATGCATCAATGAATGTGTTTGAATGGAAATCGTTCCAGGAAGGGACTACTCACCGAGCAACAAATTGTATCATATAGTTGAGTAAGCGACCATTTGAAATTGGTGAAATCTAGTCATATAAAATTAGTGGTCTTAGTACCGAATCGCGAATCTACAATTTAATCTCAGGTTTAATAAATATGAGAGCTGGATCGTACTGCTCTGTTTGCTTTGAGTGTTTTTCATTTGTGATGATCAAACTTGCTATGTTAAAGAAAATAATTTATTCACATTATATAACTCACTTCGGTTAGCGAAAAAGGAGTAGTAGGACAGTTGCACTTAATACTTATTGCTTTTTAATTTAATTGGGAGGACTTACTTTTACTTCGCCTTAAAAAATTGTTTAAGTCGAATTTTATTCATGTAATTAAAAAAATATATATATTTTAACAGTAAAACATTCAAAACATAACTTAAAGAAAAGCACAAATACCTCTTTCTGAAACTATCAGTACTTATACTCAAGAAAAAAATCTTTTATAGTGTACCTGGTATCCAATTTTTTACAAAAAAGGTTTAAGCATAATAGTAGTAGTTTCAGAATTTTGTGTTTTTTTCATTTGCAATAAATAGTTCCGCATTTTAAGCTACCCGATTTACACATTTGTAAAATACTGTTCTAAGCCGATATCTACAAAATATAGTATATTCAATTATAGCATGAAACATAATTGATATTTAAGCAATCACACTGTCTTAATTATGAGTGGTCATATGCTTTCTCAAGTGAGTTGATTGCGAAAAGGCTGTACGGCAAATCTGACATTGAAAAGGTTTTTCGCCAGTATGAACTCTCATATGTCTTACGAAATTAGCACGTGAAGTAAATTGTTTCTTGCACAAATCGCACTTATGGTCCTTGATTCTATGATGAACTGCATTAACATGTTTCTGCAAGCTTCCTCTCTCAGTAAATGAATTATGGCAAAGATCACAAGAATGAGCTTTTACACCACTGTGTCGAATCATATGGCGGTTTAAATTACTTGTGCTGGGAAATTTCTTGTGACATTTTTCACATTTATATGGTTTGATGTAGTTGTGTCGATCTTGATGCCCTTGTAAATCAACCTTTCGTGCAAATGTTTTTCCACAAAGTTGACATCGATGAGGTTTTTCTCCCGTATGGCTAAAAACATGATATTTTAAACTATTTGATGATGCCAGAAACCGATGACATAAATTGCACTGAAATGGTGTTTCTGTTTTATGTGTGTTTAGGTGACCTTCCAGTGTACCTCTATGTGCGAAAGTTTTTTCGCAGTGTGTACACAGAAATGATTTGATTTTACTGTGTAGCACTTCATGACTTTTAAGTTGACGTTGTTGAGAAAATGATTGCTTGCAAACTTTGCACGAAAAGGGCTTTTCTCCGGTATGAGATTGCATGTGTTGTCTCCAACCCGATTTATCTCCAAACGATTTCTCACACAAATTGCAACGGTGTGGTTTCTCCCTTATATGTGAAAGGTAGTGCTTAAAAAGATCATTAAAGCTGGAAAATGTTTTGCTGCAAAATAGGCACTGGTAAGTTCCCATGTGTATGTTTTGATGTGCTTGTAAACTTCCCTTTAAACTATAGGCCTTGTCACACAAGGAACACTGAAATACTTTTTCAGCCATATTTATTTCTCTTAATTGAGACTTTAATATTTGAAACAACAAGAGTTTGTAAAACAATCTAACACGAAAGTTTTAATAGTTTTATTTTAGAAATAATAATTTGAAATTACTTTGCGGATATTCTATTCGTGCTCTGCACTTTCATATCCATTCTACTTCACATTCTCTTTCTTAATATTCAAGCACGGAGAGCCGTAATATATATCCATAATGAATGCTGCACTGCAATGTAAGATGTACGAATGCTACGTGTTCATGCATTCTGATATGTCTAGCACCTTTTTATACAGCCTACGTGATCAAGTGTTTGTATTCAAAGAATGTAAATACTTCGGGACTAGATACTTTATAGATACTTTAATAAACTTGCAAGGATAAATATTAATGACTGCTGTGTTTGTCAGCATTAGCCTTTATTTTTGTGCATGACATTTTATACTCCGAGTACTTGGTTTTGGTCTACTACTTTTTATATTGGTGATTGGAATGCTTCCTATGTTAGAAGTAGTCGCACATGCTTATAGTAATTGTGTTTGAAAAAATGGCATCTGGGTTCTCGAAAAATGGGATTTTA
Organism: Entomobrya nivalis; assembly: GCA_034695485.1. Classification (NCBI taxonomy): domain Eukaryota; kingdom Metazoa; phylum Arthropoda; class Collembola; order Entomobryomorpha; family Entomobryidae; genus Entomobrya; species Entomobrya nivalis. Next base: position 5,658 of record JAQFZH010002830.1, on the reverse strand, counting down.
TTTTAATTAAGCTTCCGTTTATTATATTGAACATGACTCAACATCGGATTCATGTATAACTTTTAAAGATGGCTATTATATTCCATCTTACAAACTTATATACCATATTCATTACATGACAAAATCCTATGACTTATTTACAGCAAAAATCCAACAATCCGAATTTCTTTCTCAATAAAAGCTTTCATAACTTGAAGTACATTGATTTCCATTGTTATTTTCATTGACAATCAACTTTTCAATTCAACTTACTCAAGTATACTAAAGCATTTCAGGTTTGTGTGACAAAAAATTGCAATCATGCTACATAATACGACAATAAAGAGTTAATACTGATAAAAAGTCTTTTCAATGCCACACTTACTTCATATTTTTTTACTAGTCCAGGTACACGAGTGTTACGGGTTGGTTAAATTCATACGACAATAAGTAGACCAGTAGTAAGTGGCGCTTATCCGTTTTCCAGTGTACTCTTCATGTGACCTACGTGCATAGCTGCATATCAATGTTGCCGTTATTATGAGGATTAAAATGAATACAACAAAGTTTAGTTAAACTTAGAATATATATTTACCCGAAAAGGTTTTTAGACATACTCGTTTTTGCAAACACATATAAATAAGCAACCTCACTTGATAAGACATGTTTTCAAATCGTACTTTTTTGAATTGTTACTTTTAGAGATGCCTACGTAGGTTTTAGTTGGTGAACAGAATACAATAATTGTACTACAAACTATTTTCTTGATGAAGGCTGATTAGCTCTGTATAGAATTTCTTCATCAACAATTCTTTATGTAGTATGTATGTACTATTCTTGAAGTATTATTTGTACAATGCCATCTAACCCAAAATATACATACAATCATACAATGTTTTAAAAATTAGTTGATGCAGCCGCCGTTAAAGACAAACAAAATGGAAGTTACAGAGGTAAACTTGAATTCATTTTTGAATGACCACTTTACCCTAACATTATTAGAGTTTTACATATTTAACATATGTTAAAGTAAAAAAATAAAATGATTGTATTTGTGCTCAGTCCGTTAGCCAGACAAATATTTGATGTTTTTACAAAGAGGCGATGATCAATACCACACATGCAAAACTTGCCCACTATTGTACACATCTTCGACAAGAAAGGATAATCTTTCCGGCATTAAAGTGATTTTTAACGGATAATTTACTTTTTGTAAGTGTTCCAAACAAAATCAATCTTAACTTGAAACTAGTACTTATGTATTTAAATATCAAGAAAGATCTACCCATATTTTTGTTTAATATAATTTACAAAAATAAATAAAACATACAAAAAAAGAAAAAATTGGAATTCATTTTAGGCTGGGATAGTTGTATTTTTTTATACAACCATGCTTTTAAACCAATAGGGATTCCAACATTTTGTGTTAACACACAATTAAAACTAAATTGTAGAGTTTAAACATCTGCTATTTGGCGAGGTAATTTTTTTCTAGCGAAAACCGCATAGGTAGGTGCATGCGACATAAATTTAAACCTCTAAGAATAACTTTAAAGATTAAAAAGTCAGATTTTTTCACTTATGAGTAACCATATGCTTTCTCAAGGTATTTGATTACGAAAAAGCAGCTTGGCAAACCTGGCATTGAAAAGGCTTTTCGACAGTATGAACTCTCATATGTCTCACTGACTCAATTTTGGAGGCAAATTTTTTGCAACACAAATTACATTTGTGATCCTTGATACCGTAGTGAACAGTTTTAATATGAACTTGCAAATTTCCTCTGTGAGTATATGACTTTTGGCACAATTGATAAAGTGTACGCTTCTACACCACTGTGAAACAACACGTGCTGCTTTAAATTACTTGTGTTTGTCAATTTTTTCTGACGTTCTTGACAGCTATATCGCTTGATGCCATTGTGTCAATCTTCATGTACCCTTAGATCAGCCATTCGTGCAAATGATTTGTTGCAAATTGCATTCAAACTCAATCTCTTTTTTGTGTATTCAGGTGACTGTTCAAATTATCTTTTCGAACAAATGCTTTCTCACACAGATCACACTTAAACGCTTTGATTCCATTATGCAGCAATTCATGTGTCCTAAGACTACTTTGTTGAGAAAAAGACTGTTTACAAACTTTAATCGAGAAAGGCTTTTCGCCAGTATGTGATTGCATGTGGTGTCTCCAACCCGTTTTATCTGCAAATGATTTTTCACACAAATTGCAATTGTGGGGGTTCTCCTTAATATGGGTAAAGTAGTGCCTAAAAAGATATTTAAGACTCGAAAATATTTTGTTGTAAAATAAGCACTGGATAGTTCTCATGTGTGCTTTTATGTGCTTGCAAATTTTTCGTCAAACTGTAGGCTTTGTCACGCAAAGAACACTTGAATAGTTTTTCTTCCATGTTTACCTTTCTTAGCTGCGACTTTAATATTTTAAAAAAAGTGTAGAACAATCAAGTACGAAAATTTTAATAATTTTATTCCAAAAGCAGGATTCAATTTTAGGATTCCAAAAGGATTTTTTCGAGATATGTTAACCGTGATGCGCATAGCTCCGCACTTGGATACTACGTCTGCTTTACTAAAAATTTAAGCACGGAGAGGCATAATATTTCCGTGCTGTAATGCTTCCCAAAAACGTAGGCAGAACAATGTGTAAGAACAGAAGTACAAATGATGGGTGAGTATGTATTGCCATATGTCGAGAACTTCCTCAACTTATTTGATTCCGTATAAGCAGTAAATAAATAAAAAACTGATTATCATTGTTGCTTGACCGGGATAACAAATTTATATAATATGCATAAACTAAGATATGTGATGATTTTTCCTATAAATATTTTAGCGAATTTCTCAACTATGAACAAATAGTTGCCTGTATTTATGCATTTAACTAAAAGGCCATTTTAGGTGAAGTATTTTATTAGCATTGTTGGTGTAAAGTATTTGGGACGGTAGACGGTATATTGAAAAACCATTCATATATTTAACTGAAAAATAAACTGAACTAAATTCAAATAAAAACAATGCAGTACAAAAAGGAGTACGATCAATACAAATATTTTTTTGCATATTTTTGACATCTTTTAGTTTGTTATTTTTTAACACATTGTTATAGCTTAAATTTCCAGTAATTATTTAGGAACTTATATCTATTAACACAACTTAAACTAAAAGTTCAAACTGATTTAATTTGAAAGTATAAACATTTAAAAAAATATTTATTATTTAAGCATGAAAGAACACAGTGCAAATCTTCAATGCACAGTGCATGTTTTTACAATTATTTAGTTATTTTAGCAATGAAGTCCAATTAAATCAAACTCTACAATTTAATTATTGTCTGAAGTCTAGTAAATAAATCTACACATTAAACAATCGGATTTTAAACAACCATATATCTTTTTACACAAAAGAACCAAGTAATGTAACACAGGGAGTGTAATAACATGGCATGTAGAAGTACGTTGAATTTTAAGCAGTTAGGTATTTTACTTATGTGTGGTCATATGCTTTGTCAAATGACTTGATTCTGAGAAAGCAGTTTGACAAATCTGACATTGAAAAGGTTTTTCGCCAGTATGAACTCTCATGTGTCGTACTAAATGAGCACGTGAACTAAACTGTTTCTCGCACAAATTGCACTTGTGGTCCTTGATTCTATGGTGAACCGCTTTAACATGCCTCTGCAAATTTGCTCGGTAAGTAAATGATTTATCGCAAAGATCACAAGAATGAGCTTTTACACCACTGTGTATGATCATGTGGTGGCTTAAACTCCTTGTGCTGGTAAAGTTCTTGTGGCATTCTTCACAGCTATATTGTTTGATGTAGTTGTGCCGGTCTTCATGCTGTCGCAGATGACTCTTCTGTACAAAACTTTTGTTACAAAATTTACATCGGTGAGCTTTTTCTCCGGTATGGCTTAAAACATGATATTTTAAACTAGTTGGTGATGCCAGAAACCGATGACATAAAGTGCACTGAAAAGGCGTTTCTTTTTTATGCGTATTTAGGTGACCTTCCAGTGTAGCTCTTTGTGCGAAAGTCTTTTCACAGTGAGAACAATGAAATGATTTGATTTCACTGTGTAGGACTTCATGACTTTTAAGATTACTTTGTTGAGAAAATGATTGTTTGCAAACTTTGCACGAGAAAGGCTTTTCTCCGGTATGAGATTGCATGTGTTGTCTCCAACCCGTTTTATCTGCAAATGATTTTTCACACAAATTGCAATTGTGCGACTTCTCCCCTATATGGAAAATGTAGTGTCTAAAAAGATCTTGCAATTTGCGAAATGTTTTTCTGCAAAACAGGCACTGGTTATTTCCCATGTGTACGTTTTTATGTGCTTGTAAACTTCCCTTTAAACTATAGGCCTTGTCACACAAGGGACACTGAAACACTTTTTCAGCCATATTTATTTCTCTTAATTGAGACTTTAATATTTGAAACAACAAAAGTTTGTAAAACAATCTAACACGAAAGTTTTAATAGTTTTATTTTAGAAATAATAATTTGAAATTACTTTGCGGATATTCTATTCGTGCTCTGCACTTTCATATCCATTCTACTTCACATTCTCGTTGTCTATATTCAAGCACGGAGAGCCGTAATATATATCCGTTAACATAATGAATGCTCCACTGCAATGTAAGATGTACGAATGCTACGTGTTCATGCATTCTCATGTCTTGATCTAGTGTCCGTGAGAGAAGGTTCTCTGGCAGACGAGGCTCGTAAAACTGGTTTTGTTATACAGGCTTTCATTGAAAGATAGTCAAAATGGATTTCAACAACGTAATGTATTTCTTTACGCAGCTGGAAAAGAAAATCGAAAGAATTGAAAATAAAATTGACCTGTTAGCGTTAGAAGTCAACAGTGAAAAAGTTTTAAAAACGGTAACCAGTCAAATTGGCGACGTTAAAAGTGAAATAGAGAAAATTAACTCGGTGGCTACTCATAGAAGTGGTGCAAATGTGAATTTTAGACAGCAAAAGGATAAAGAAACATGTAAAAACATCGTTATATATGGATTAGAAATTATGGAAGAAAATGAAGCAGAAGTGGAGAGCAAAGTTTTGTCGTTGTTTGAACTTTTGAAAATTAAAATTGATTTTAAAGTCATTAAAATTATTCATGGAACACCGAAATCGCGCTCAGTTTGCATTATTGAGCTTACATCATTGACACAAAAATGTGAAACTTTCCGAAATTGTTACCGGCTCAAAGATCTAAATTTAAATGTCTCAATATGTGACGATCTAAGTTTTTCTGAAAGAAAAGTACGTAAAATTATTTTAAGAAACAAACGAAAAGCTATTTGCGATGATGGGGTGGGAAATATTGACCACAAGGTTAAAAGGACAAGCCACGAGCAACAAAGCTTTACAGAAGAGGATTACACAGACGAGTTCTTTGATGAAGATAGGCAAGAAAGCTTGAGCGGCAGTGAAGTAGAACCTGAAGTAGACGATACTCTCATCATAAATGAAACAGAAGACGGGACTGAGAACACTTGTGAAGAGGAAAAGACAGAAACCATTGCGCACTCAAGCGCAACGACTGAAGATTTGGATAAAAAAACAGAAATAAATTTAGCACGTGAACATTATATGAGTAACATACTCAGAGGTGTAGCAGAAAATATAATACAAAAACACAAAG
>JAQFZH010002829.1:0-15363 GCA_034695485.1 Entomobrya nivalis | reverse complement strand
GCGATGTGAGCAAATATGTACACCGAAATTGATATTTGATATGGATTTTTTTAAAGTACATCTATCTATACACTTATTTGCTACGCATATGGGATTTCCAGAATCATAGAAAAATCAGTTAAAATCTGTATATCTTTGAAAACGTTTTCTCCAAAAAGTGCAATCGTACAGACCATAATTTTTACATATGCCCAACTAGCCTCACCTTGATTTTTCTAAACATTGGAATTCAACACTTATTGTAAACATTTGAGGAAATTCGTGCTTATTCTGTTAGTTCCTGGTCCATTTTCACCTTATTATTTTCCATATTTTTTTTCTAATCTTTCAAATAGTTTAGTCAGCCCTCTTCTGGTGTATCTTTTTGCCTAAAATGTCTCTTTCTTTGATTATTAACCCTTTTACATTTTAAATTTCTTTTAAATTTTACGTACCAAATGCAACAAAACACACCAACGGCAGCCGACATACTATGATGCATACTTAAATGACATTTTGGGACGTGCTGCCTAAATATGCAAATTTACGTTGGTAGAGATGTGATATATAAAAGTTACGTGAGGTACACCCGCAGCTTTTACTGTGTGTAGGCCGTATATCTTAAAGGTATGCCTCTCAGGAGACCTGCTGCAGCCTTATTTCCTTTCCTTAGGATTATCCAAATTTTATCATTTATTGAATCTTTTTTACTTAAAGGATCTACCACCAACAATATAGCCAGAACTTTTTCTCAGAAATCCAATAATAATAGTCAAATATCATATAGAAATATCTAAATGTATTATCATTAAAGTTATTGCTTTCCAAAAAGTATTACTATACTACCACCACCACTGACTTAGCTTCTCGAGCTTTTGGATAATTTTTGACATTTTCAAAATTATGTACAGTGGGTGTTTTTTGTTGGTTACTTTTTCAAGTTTGACACTATTTCAAGATGTATGAGCATGTATGCATCCACCGCATCACCACCACGGTGTAGTAACTGTCAATCAGACTAAAAAATTAAGGAGTCTTCATTTTAAAGAAATCATGCATATTTTCTCAATGTTTCTGTTAGGATTGAAAGGAAAGATAGCGCATTTTGGTTGCTTATGCACCAAGGGTAAAATTTATATACGCAGAGAGTAGATAGATACGGAAACTTTTTAAGATCAAGTTTTGACGTTTGAATTCAGTATTATTAGCAGAGACGTCTTGGAAGTTGGGTAACTGAGATAAAAAAAATGCTAGTTAGTCAGTTATGCTCACAAACCTTCCTCTTTTCCTCCTGTCACATGCGTTTTTTATCGGAAGATTTATCCATCCATGTGTAAATGTTCATAGATGGATGGGTGAATGTATCATGGTTGAATTCATATCACATGCTGTCGGTATCATCCCATCGGTTTTTTTTTCTCTTCTACCAACACGAGAAACTTCCTCCTTGTTTCCAAGCTTAGCTTGCAGCTACTGGGTTTGTTGTATTGTCTTGTCTCAATTTACATTGGATCATCTCATCTATTATGCATCGGTTCAGGAAGATAGATCGGTCACTGAAGCACGAAAAAAATATATATTTTTTTACTTATGTTTGTGCAAGTGACTGACTCTGACTATTGAAGAAAATAGAGGAAGAAACTTGTCGTTTTTTCAGACTTATATGTTCACCTAGAAGCTACTGATATTTTACCTAAGCATATTGTATGTAATGCTCGAATTATATATGCAACCCCTTCCTTCCACTTATGTATAATTTCATATGTGTGAGAAAAGAAACTGTTGATGATGATGCTTCTGTGCAAGACTAACAGGACACCGACAAAGACAAATGGACTGGAGAATGTTAAGTATATAAACAAGCTGATACATGCTAACACGATACGATGACTAAAAAAATTCGTTGCAATTCTTTTTTTTATTCTGTGTTCTCCTCCTTCCTCATACGTATTTTTTTACCTATATGCTACTATCATTATAACGAAAAGTGGTGGAGTGGTGGTAGCAGAAAATCTATTATTGCTTGCTTGGAATCCACACAACACAATAATCCAGATGCATTTACTCCTTTCTTTCTTTTTCCTCTTCCTTTTTTTCATTTGTGGCCACAAACAAATGCATTATTGGACACATTTTAAAACATTCACGTTTCCCAGCACATACATTCATCAACATCACACACACACAAGCCTTTCACCTTTTCGAACTCCTGCTGGTTCACCGCTTTGTGTGCTACCTAAGTAAATATTTACACCGGGAATGAGCAGGGAAAATGAGCACAAGAAAAGGAACCGCTACAATTTTTTTTATTTTTTACTAACAGCAGATTTATATGTATTTAGAGCATTGGAATTTTCTCACCTCATTTACTATTCTGAATTTTATAAAAAACACGGTGTTATACTTCTTAGTCTCATGCTGTTGCTGTGTAATTTTGGTTGACGGCAGTGATATGTCGTGTAGCGGGTATTTTATAAGCTAACGTAGAAGAAGAGAGAAGGAAAAGGATGTGATGTCTATTTATTCAAGGAGTGGAACAGGGTGCGGATGGATATCTCAGTTAGTCATTCATTATCTTCACTCACAGAGAGACTTACTCAAATGCAATATACACAACATATTCTTTAAAAGAAAAGAAGGATGCGCAGCTTTATTTGCATAATATCTAAAACCGAATGTAATAAGTTTCCACAGAACAAAGCCCCAAGTCCTTTTTCTCGCTAGTACACTAAAGTACAAGTTTGCTCATAAGTTACACTGTCAACCCCATGCCTGCATGAAAGAGAGAGAGAAAAAAAAATAAGAAGAATTTTCCTGCAAACTTGAATTGTACGTATAATGCAATGAAAAAAGGGGAAAGTATGTATGCTCGCTTCCCTATGTACGTGTAAAGTTGCCAGTTGAATAGCAATGGGAATAACAGACTTCTTGCTGGGGAATTTATTTCCAAAGAAAAAATTTGAATGTCAACCCTTTCCCATGATATTTATTAAAACGCATCTCATGATCACTTACAGAGATGGTGGGACTCCACTTATGGAAGATGTTTTATCTATTATGCTAAATTTTGCCGTGTAGTTTACATCTTGTCTGTATTTGATTGCGAGTTTTCTTGAGAAGATTAACGCAATCAAACTGGAAAGCACCGAGAAAATATTTGGTATTAAAATGTATTGAACAGACATACATACGAGTATGAGATATTTGAAATAAGTTTTGTAGTTTGAGTGTGCTGTGTGGTTCTTCTCTTTCTTATTGGACATTCGATTCAGATTGTTATTATTCTCCAAAAAGGGTTACTACGTGTTTTTAAGTCTAAACATATATGCATCTAAATCCACCATTCATAGCTGGATGATGAATTTTCTTGTAGGCTTATATGATTTTTCAACCCTTGCTGTGATGACTCGTGATCCCTGTCAAAACGTAATTTGAATTACGATACCTTAGAGTATAGATTGACTAGAAGGAAGAAGGAGCATAGAATATGATGATGATGGAGGAGGTGGTGGTTTGGTGTGCTCTGCACAGCACGACGGAGAGAGACGTCGTGTATTATTCGCCAACCAAATATTTTATTTCCTTGGTTTAGCCGTTGTTGTGCTGGTAAAATTTGTACATTCATGGTCACACAGCCTTCTTTTCATTCTCAGGTGGTTGGAGTGAGTCTATACAAAATACTATTACGAATCGAAAGACATGTAAAAATGTTAGCATCGTCTATAATTTAACCATGATGATCTGGCAGCTATCTACAAGTTTTTACCTCGATTACACACACACACGCAAAGACGACAGTTTCAAAATCACATCTTATTATTCCTAAATAACGCACAATCTTCCTCCAAGAATATATATTTCTTTTTTTGAATGATACAACTAGACAGAAATGTTGATGAGTTATTGAATTTTCTGAAGGTTGTACTTATGATGAGAAGAAAAGGCGCTATATGGATGTGACCATGCCCATGTCATGTAGACTTTACGGGCTAAATTGCTTAGGCGTTCATTTTTTATTTTAGAAGTGATAGGAAAACAAGCAAGTCCTTGTTTGCTGAGACCCCATGCGGCAAACTACTAATCTTAATTCCTTAAAAAGAACATTTCATAAAGTTTTTTATACATGGATTCGCGTACAATATGTACAAGATATAATTTTTCGCCCCTTTACAACTAAAAACATCCAATTAGACGAACGAAAAAATTATCTTTCTTTTAAATGAAAAAAGTAAATATGTTGGAATGGGAGTAAAAGAATTTTTTGATGAATTTTTTACGGATTTGTGAATGGGTTATGCCAATTGTTACTTCACCGAAGAATCAAATGGTCTGAAAGGCTTCAAGGCTGAAACAATGCAACAATTTGATGAAAATAAGTTATTCGCTGCACAAAGAAAGCAACCGCAATTGAACAACAATAAATGTTAATTATTACTGAATGTATAAAATCAGATTGTTGTGTTTGTCTTTGTAGCTGATTAAATACTTGTGAGGTTATGATGTGATGTGTACGTGAGTAAAAGTAAACGGTTGAGTGATCCCTTACTTCTTGTTTTCTGTTTGTGCTTTGCATTTGAAGAGAGGCGACTATTATATACTTTTCTGCCTTTTCTGTATGAACTACCTACCTACTCTCCTCATATAAGCGTCGTGTGTGTGTGTGTGTGCCGCGCATACCTAAACTCTACAAAAGTTCCCATCTTGTATATTAATAATTTTTCTGGTCTTCCTTTCTCGAAAACTTGCAAAACGAGATTGAATTATTTTTTTATGTCCATGTATCAGACGGAACAGATAAGTTACTACGTAAAACGTATTGTGAGATGCAAAAATAAAAATAAAATATCATTCTTATTTACATCAGCATTTATATTATTGCTGTGTATAAAGTACAATACTTTTTTCACCGGCTTGGCGCAAAAATACCTTAAATAAAACAAAGAGGAAGAGGCAACTTAACTGGTTGTTTAAAATGAAACTTAACTGATAATAATGATAAAATTATCAAGATAGAATAGAGGAAAAAATAAATAATAAAAATTTATTTTTTAACAAGGCATTGTAAAATTGCAGACGGTTTTGCCGTAAAAACCATTCAAATTGCGACATATTATTTTTATTCTAAAAAAAATCAGTGTGTACAAAAAGAAATTCTACACGCATAATAATAGGAACGGTTGTTTGTTCAATGGTAAAGAACAGTTGACAGTTTTGCGTTTTCTTACATGTCTAGTTGTCTGTGTATTTTAGTCGTGAGAATTAGGTTTAATTTGAGATTAGCCACTACAGAATAACATGCTAGAATTCAAAAAGAGAGAAGCATATTAGTAATTTCACCGAATGTAAAGCAGTAGTAATGTTTGTTTTTAAAATACGAATGGTCTTTATTACATATACTCGATGTTCATGCCCGTCCTGTATTGTTCATTTTCAATGTTCAATGCATGATGGTAATGGTAACACGTAGTCATCTTAAGTAACCGTGTTCATATCACTCATCATGATAATAATGACTAACCAATGACGTTCTCAACGAAATATAGAAAAAATGATGATGAAATGTATATGAATTTATCATCTGCCATTCTAATATTTCGGGTACAAAAATTAGACATCTAGTGTTACTACTTATCAAGGACAATAAATTTTCGTTTTTGCTTCCGTCTTGTTTGAGCATTTGCCGATACATAATGATTAAATGAACACAATGGATCATTAATCGCTTTAAATATGAGCAAGAGCATCTAGATAAATCTTATAAGTAATTGCCTCATTAATTGCATTACGTTTGTACATTATATTCACTCAGATTCGATCATACGACATCATTAGGATTTAGCTGCTAATGTGTACCGTGATGACATATTTAAGCATTATGGAATGCGATTCAGTAAAAAATACTATAAAAGAAGTATTGTCACACATATCACCTTTTGTCGGTCTGATTAATCCAAAAGTTAAAATTGAGTGATTACGAAAGAAATGATAGTTGGTATATGTAAGACAGGGTAGCTCACTAACTCCATATCACTTATCTTTCAATCAATCAGCCTTTTCATTTTGGCAATTTGGGAGCGTTATGATTGATAATTTATTTGGCTTATGAATGTTTGTTGGGTAATCGGTTGAGTAGAATTCTAATATATTCCACAAACATAAAACTAAAAGCTAATAAGTGAGCTTAAGTAAAAAGTACCATTAGTGAACTACTTCACTAATGACATAGTAATATCATATAGGTTTCTTTAATAAAAGTCCTTGGAAGAATTCCTAAAATATCTACTCTTTACTGGTTTACTGTAGTCTAGTCATGCCTTTTACAAGATGATCATTCATTACATTTGAAGTTCTGGAAAGTTTACATCCAATATGGAATTGGGCGGTATTTGCTTTTTAAAATTATCCAAAATAAGGTCAGCCTATCCCGTTAACCTTTTGACAGAAAGTAGCATGAAGTATCTTATAAATTTGAAAACAGTGTGAACACGAGTAAATGAACATAATGCATTAGGGATCCGTTTTACAGTTTTGATGGAAAATAATTATTATTTTTCGAATGAATCACTTTCTATTTTTTACATAAATTTTAACAAAGGTCAGATTGTGAACTGTTAAGCGTTAACTGGGAGAGCCTTTTCATTAATGAAACAGTAGAAGTGTTTGTGTTTTTCTTTCGAGTTGTCGTTGTTTCAATTTATGTAAGAATATTTTCCTACTGCAAATACTCATAGTTTCAGTTTCTTAATGCCGTCAAATGTACCTAATAAAAATATGGACAAAAAATGTATCGAAACTTTGTAAAATGAACCAATCTGGTTGCCACTTATACTGCAACCTGCAACTTGTTTACTTAACGCGCTGTTAAAAAGTCAACAAACAACGAGAAAATTTGAATCGAGCAATACATTATACATTGAAAACTTCAAAGTTTTAGAATATTCGTTACAAAACATAAGACACGTTCTCATGTCTCATCAAAAAATGCTACTTGTTAATCATATACGTTCAGATATACATATATGTTCTTACATTCGATATGCAAATAAATAGCTGCAAGTATGACATTATTTATGAGAATACTTTAAGCATATGAGATCCGATTGCAGCAATATATAAGTAAAGGAGTATAATGACAGCTACTATAAGTTGTTGTAAGTTAACAAAATGGGCACTTACTTGGCTCTAAAAACGAATATAAAATTTCCCATTAAAACTCACTCTCCCTTTCTCCATCTCCTAGCTCTCGTATAAAAATCACAAAAAAGCTTGTCTTATATTTGATCCTGAGCTGCTTACTAGAATGTCAAGAAGGATAGAAAGAAAAGCACTCATATCATGGAAAATGCTGAGATGAAAGAAGTAACGCATTTTTAGGATAATAACAACGCGCTTTGTTACTACTTTAATAGCAAGTAAGAGGAAGTTATATGAAACTAGAATGGATAAGTGATAAGTTGGTTACGACAACAAAATCGGCATTTAATTTTTTTCAACTACGTAAATACATGCACCGACTACCTTACCCTCCAAATATACATACAGCAAAGTTTTTCGTAAGAAAATATTTCAAACAAACAAAAATACACCACGAGCCATTTCATTGTTCTTAAACTATTGTGTATAATATCTTAATGTTATATAAGCATATATTTATGTATGTAATGTATACCCAAGTTTATAGAAACATAAATATACTCTTCCCTTTCGACAGTATTTAGTCCCCGAAAAAGCACGGTGGCACATATGTAAGCACTAAATTTCCCTCTTACGATATGTTAGATCATTTGGTAGCATATAAAAAAGCCACAAATCCATTTAATATATGGATATTCCTGTGAAGTATACCCATAAACATAAACAATGTTGCTTCTCTTTCAAAATGCAACAGCGATAACAGAGCAACATGAAATGAGCCATCTAAATTGATGTCGATGTCTGCCAAGAAGTAATGATTATGATTATTGTTATTGCTTACCTTACGTCGTCGCTCTCTTCGAAGCAGCACAGTGCACACCGACTATAAGCTTTGTATATCATGTAATATGTACACTAGGAAAAAGCTCAGTAAATGTACTACTCATTGAATTACATAATAGCCAAATTAGGCACTTTGCACTATTTGAGCAAGTGTTTTAAAACATTGTTAGTTATGTACATGTGTATAAACAAGTAGCAAATCAACTGACTGAGAGAGTTATGTATAATAACTTCACTTAAAATTACAGTCACACCATAATTTTTTACTGTTTTTTTTCTTTGAAATGGAATGTGTTGCTAAAGTATTATGTGAGGAATGAACTTGTGTAAGCGATATGATGATGTTGATGATACACGATTTATGTATGTGGATTATGTATAATCGTGATCAAGTTCATCAAAAAATGCTTTGCGAATGGCTTTAAAGATAAAATTGATTATAGTCAGTGGTTATTTTTATTGTTACATTTTTTATTCAATTAGTGTGTAGTGCTAGTGTAGCAAAGGATGATTCTTCATCTCGTGTAACCTTTTTTATGAAATGAATAGTTATTTGTTTTTAGTTTGACTTTTACATGTTTAATATAAATGGCATGACTGCACGAGCCTCTTTTTGAATGGCTGTTTATAATTTACAAGCATCAAAGACTACACAAAAACGTATACAAGAAAAATATAAAATAGTTATGATGCTGCTATATAGACTTGTCCAATAAATGTCGCCTTTTTATTGTTGAATTTTGGCCATTTTGATAGATATTATAGGCATATTATATTGTATGTTCTGTAGTGATGATGATGATGATTGGATGCATTAAAATATATAACTTTCAGTGTTTACAGCATTGCATTGCATGTGGTAGTATATTTGAAAATGAAGGTTTTTTAATGAAGATACATCAGTTTGGTAAACAGAAAATTTATCTTGTTTGCCTCTTTTTAGAGCTCGGATCAACACAGGGCTATTGGAAAAGTAGAGATGAAGTCCTTCCTTACCGTATGTCATTTAAACATTTCATATTTATAATAATATTTAGTTCTTCCATGTTGTCGTCATTGCATGTTTAGAACATATATAGCTTTGTCTGATTGGTTATCGTTATATCGTTATACTTTTGTTGAGTTTATTTTGATAACAAAAAATATATTTCCCGGTCACTTTGTGGAAATTGTAGATTTTTTTATATCTTTGTTTGGTGAATCCGTAAACGTTTTGCATAAAAGAAAGGACTTAACGTCCCACTGCGCTGGTAAGCTTTTCTAGTGATGGATAGGGGAAAGTTAGAAGGGATTGCGAAAGCGACTTTCTTCCCCATTCTTGAAATAGGGAATAGCATGCAAAGCCATGGATTTAGTAGAAAAAGAAATCTTTTTGTTAAAAAAAAACTTGTTGTTTTCATGTTGCTGTTTTTAGAATACGGACTCGGTGCTAAGAGTTGTCACACTGCAATATGAAAAAAACCAAACCACCACTGCATACATATGATAGTTAGAACATTTCATTTCATCTTTTCATCTGGGGTTTCATATCTTGAAAACGAAATAATCTGAAATTGCTTGCGTTTTCCTGAAATTTGAGTTCAGAAGAAAAAACCGAAGGAATTACATTATCGCTTCAACCGCAGGCTGCTCTACCTCCATCTTAATATTATCTGCTCAAGGTGATGCCTACAAACCTGTACTGAAAACGTTTTTGTTAGGAATTCCAGTATTAAGAAGATGTGTCGGTGTACTTACAAAAATACTTTCCCCAAATTCGTCAGTTTCAAAAATGACGAAAAATCACTGAATTTTGTTTTGTAAAGCGACTAGAAATGACTTCTTTATACTCGACTTTAAATTTTGAGCAGTGGCTTTATTATTTGATGCTTTGTATCATTTATACATATTATCATAACTATGACTAAAGTCCCCAAGTTCATCAAAAACATAATTTAAAGCGAGAATCGAGACCAAAGTGGTTGATTTTAGTTCCCTGAAACGAAGAGAATTTCAAATTGTCCTTTTTTAAACGAATTGTTTTAAAATCTTAACACTTAAAATATACATTAAAGAATTGGTGCAAGGATAATGACAATTGTAGGATACCCTATTTGCAAAAACTAGCTGTACTTAATACATTGGCATTGGTAAGAAAGGAGCAGATAACGACTCAAGCGAATTTTGCAAAAGCATATATATGCTTAATTACATAGATGACTTCCATACACCTTGTTACATTGTGCTAAACACTAAAGTGCTCTTGTTGATTCGTTGGAATATATGTATGTACTTTTAATGCAGCACTAGCACCCTCTTACAATAACCAAATGTTTTCTTATACTCCCTCGAGAACTTGTATCATTCAGTGTCAATAATGAAGTTATTTACTCAGATTTCCCAATTGGTATAGGTACATCAACGCACACCAAACCTTTTACTTAAATTGAATTCGTTCTAAAGAAATCAAAGCAGGGAATAGATTTTGCAATGATTGAAACAAACTTCGGAAACGTAGAAGTGTGAACTCCACTCATCCACTGAAAAGTTTATAGTCTAGCTTTATCAAAAATTCGTCTAGAATTTTCATCAATGGAATTAAAATGAAAGTGATTGAAGGATGTGCCAACATTGGGGACTTTTTAGTTACCCACCATCATTTCCTGATTTTGCTGTAACCCTCATGTACTTTCAGAAGATTTGGTTACGCTAAAAAGCTAGAGGCACGAGCGTGTTGAACGATATCATCCCTAACAGAACTTGCGAATTAATAACAATCATAATTGACATTCTCGTCGTCTTGATGAATGCAATCAGTGTAGTATAGCATTGAGTATAATAATGGACTTTTGTTGGCTTTGTTGCATATTACAAGCGGATCGTATCGTATCTTCATTTACTTCAGTGAACTTGTCATTTCCATTTCACTTCGATCTTTCTTACTCCTCCTTTCTTTTCGAAAATGTAGGCTTCACTACATCAAAGACTTTTTTAGCCTTAAAGTCTGGATTCCATTACATGAGAAATCTTGCTGCTGCATTAGTTGTGCGGCTCACGTCATCATATCATGGCTGTATGTACTATACGTTCAAAAGGCTGGTATGGTGTATTGTGTCATCATAATCATTACGTATTTTGGGTTGATTTGTCCTTCTTCTTTCTAAGTTACTTAAACAAGTACTCGCACACATACCAGCATCGAAGATACTTGGAAAAAACCTACCATTGTTCATAATAAATGAAATGAAGAGAAAGGAGAAATGAGAATGAAAAAGAAATTCCTTCATTTCTCCCTTTTCTCTTATTTAAGCCATATTACTTGAGTCAAGTCATAGATTCGGATTACATATGTACATGGCTATCAGGATGGAACATCCCAATATAGTCCAGGGCATCTTATTGTATTTTTTCTCTCTCTAGTACACACTCTATATACGCCAATATCTGTGTACTTCAATGCATCACATCACACGCATCTTACTTTGTCGGTATTCGTGTTTATTACATCACGTGTATTAATATGAATGAAATTGAAGAAAGAAAAAAAAGTTTCCTATAATGCTCCAGAGAACTGACGTTAGGCTAAGTGAGAGGATTAGTGGTGTCAAAAATTTATCCTAATTTACTACGTGCATTCAACGAACAAAGACTTTCATTTAAGCACTTAAAGCCAACATTAAAGGTTTGACAATGTCATATTCAAAAAAAACAGTAATTATATATACAACTATACATGCTACACGTATATTTTCTTTCTACTAAAATGCTACTCCGGTGAAGTTGCTGCAGGAAAGGGAGTTTAAAAAATACCCAAACGAAGCACTTCATTTATAAAAATTAGTTTAAAGGATTCCCAGAAAATGCAAAATTAACAGAACAAAATGAAGGAATAGCATTTTACTTAAACGACGGGTGCTATATACAAATGTATATTGTGTTATATGTATAATGTGTATTTACCATGATGAAAAAATACACTAGGAAATAATAATAACATCACTTCCTCCTTATCCTCCTTCCGAAATAATAGAGAAATGTTCATTTTTGTGACTCTCTTCCACTTTTTTTCTTTTTGTTGGTACATTTTTTTCTAAATTGTATTTCGCTCTAATACTTTTTCCATTTTCCATCTTTAGCCTCTTTGTCATGTTTCATGTCTGCTAATGCCACTGATATTCTTGCTTCGTTTCGCTTCTCTCTGTTTCTACTTGTCATTTCTTTCTTGTCAACTTATTTTCTCTCTGCATCGCCCTTTTTTCTTCTTTAAGCGCTTGGCTGCCTCAGTAGATCCCTATTGGGTCTTGTTGAGACAAAACAAGATATGATGCTTACCAAGTTGTATTGCATTTTGCCTCTTTTTCTTCCCACTGAAGTCCATTCAGAATTCTATCTATTTTCCTCCGTACATTTGTTGTGTATTCTTATGTGTGTCTGTTTTAAGTAAAAAGTAAATGAATTGCTAAAACAAGATTCTTGACTTGTTTGTTGATATATATGTGTATTTATATATTTTTTCCTTAGGAGTTCCTATGAGCTCAAACCCATTGGAATGGACGGGGAACGTGACAGTTCGGAAGAAGCGGAAACCCTACTCGAAATTCCAGACGTTGGAACTGGAAAAAGAATTCCTATTTAATGCTTACGTCTCCAAACAGAAAAGATGGGAGCTGGCAAGAAATCTTAATCTCTCTGAAAGACAGGTTCGTGCTCAATTCTCTTTTCACTCCTCTATCTTTCTTCTAAGAACTTTTTTTGTTCTACTAGTGATAATTCTTTTTCTTTTGTACATATACCGCATGTACGTACAACTGGTGTCTACATACTAATTCTGTGTTATATTATATGTTGGACCAAATGATTAAATTACTCCAAATAATAATCCTCCTCACTTTCGAAAACATGACAAACACTTTTACTTTTTGCCTTTAATAATCGCCACGCCAGAAGAACATAAGAGAACTTGTATAAATTTTTGCTCTCTATTGAATTTTATTTTCAGGTAAAAATCTGGTTTCAAAACCGACGAATGAAGAACAAGAAAAATAGTCAGAGGCAAGCAGCTCAGCAAGCATCTCAGTCCCAAGCTCAAGATCATCACGGTCATCATAAGTAAGTTGATTTACTTTTGCAATGTTTGATGTATGACTTTTATTCGTAGATATATAAAAACGTTAATTGTAAATTTCATAAGAATGCTCCTTCCTACACATACTACTTGTGATAAGACGAGATTGCATCTCTTTAGTTTTTTTGACAGTACAGATAAGACATAAATGGTTATTCCACGTGATATAAAAATTCTAAGGTTAATTATTTTTACCATGCTCTTGAAGTTAGATACACACTGACATAGTAGCTTACTCATTTAGTATAAAGGATTGTTGTTGTTAGGCGAACTACATGTTTGGTAGGAAACAGCGATAAAAATATAGAAATATGATCAAATCACAAACTACTACAAAATACGCAGAATAATCAATATCAAATGGGAGATAACATAGATGTACACATTGATAAAATATTCCCTTTTGATACACAGTTGTATCTGGCTACAAAATAATTAGCAAATTATAGTGAGAGTGATAGTAAGAGGTGATGTTGATGATCATCATCAACATAAATACTAGCATAAGGTAGCTTGTGGATGGTTGCTTTAATGCCTTCCCCGCAGTGCTCTATACTCCATCAACGTGACAGCTAATAAATTAAAGAATGCAATTTGGAAAGTAAATACTGACAGCTAAAGTGCCAGATATATATATTTGATGTACAAATTTGAGAGGCATATAGCCTATAGGATATTTAATGGCGAAACGTTATAGTTCATATTCATGACTGAACTCCTGTACAAGATAATGTATTTACGGTTGGAATACATACATATAACTTCATAAATACATTTACTTGACGTACATAGCTACTTTATGCATGTATTCCATTTTGGTGGGAGAATTATGACATGAAAGTGTGTACATCGCAATTGATAAATCTCATTTACCCCTCTGAATATTCCAACCTATTAATGCTGAACAACATTCATTTGCTAACGGCTTTAAATGCAGAAATGAATTATTCCGTTAATGTAGGTCAAAACTGCATGAATTTTTGTACAAAAAGGTGCTCTTTGAATTATGTATAAAGATAACACAAAAAACTGTTGATACTGTGTGTAAGGCCAAAAAACCTTTCTCCTTCAGCTTTGTCAACTATGTTTGTTTTTTAACTTGACTTGTTCGTAGATTGCAAAAGAAGATCAAGGATTTGACTATAACAAGCAACATGACTACTTATTATTTACCGTCGTGACTTGTTAATAGAACACTTGTACAGAGAACTGGATAATTGTTTCTCGCCACCATACAACATGCATGCACCTTCATCGCATTCTTCTTAAATCATATTCTTATTTTTTTGGGAAGGCAGGTGAATAAATATTCATGTCATTTCCCATTTTCCAAATGTCAATCATTTTCATATACTTTTGGTTTTGTGCCAAATATTTTTCTTATCAGCACAAAAACGTTTTTTGCATGACATCATGTTACAAAACATTTTTTTAAGCTGAAGGTGGGACATGAACAAAAAGATACAAGAAACATTTCTATGTGAGATGCTATATCATAATGCAAAGCTGAATTATTATAGTTGTACAGTTACAGGTTGACATCATAATATCTATTACTCAAATAAACATTGTACACACACTGGCTGAGCCGCTGAGTGGCTGACTATATCAGATTGTAAGATGCTGTTACTAAATGTCACGAAGACAGTTTCGTACAAGTTGCAAAACAAGAAAAAAATACATGACAATACCGTTCATAAAAACAGAAGAGCAGAAGAAAACGAACATGGCATATCATCAATTGGATAATAGTAATACTAGATGGGAGACATCTCCTTTGGGTTACTTACAATACTTGCCAAGTCGAAATGTGATCTTTTTTCTTGATAATTTGTTAAATTTTGCACGTTTTGAAGGAAATATTTTTATTCAGTTGAAACCTCATCATTATCATGCATGAATGTGTGTGTTTGATATTGAACAAGAAATGAGAATATATTAATATTGAGTTTTTTCGTTAAAATGGACATCTGGGTAGATACATAGATGATGGTGACGACATCAGTCATCAGTATTTCGATGCTGATGGCAAAGCAGAGAGTTAAAGTACAACAAGAAATGCTTGTTTTTTTGAAGTGTAGAAAATCTTCGTACATGTTTGAATGAAACACTTGTTGTATTTATTTAAGGCCTTACATCCTGCACCACCCACTACACGAACAGCAACAAAAAAATTGTGATCTCCGTGTATGTAAAATGCTACTACCGACAGAAGAAATTCCCCCACAAAAAAAAACTTTTCAATTTTATTTTTTAAACTAAATGTAGAACATTAAAATTAAAATATTCTAACAAGTTTAGAA
>JAQFZH010002828.1:0-15367 GCA_034695485.1 Entomobrya nivalis | reverse complement strand
TCTCAAGCGTACAGTTTTGTCGTTACATTGACAACTTACAAGTTTTAACAGTTTTTAGGCTATTCCAATTTCCGACAGTAACTATACATGTTTAAGTAGCTTCAGTCAGTGACGGACATATTTTATTCCTTCATCAATGAAAGTGAGTTTCAAAGTCAATAAACGGAAGTCTCCCCTTTCTACTTGTTGATAGTCTGCTGCTCCCTATGCCCTGCTAACAATTTACATGAACTGCTGCTACTGCGCATGTTTTTATTATACGTCATGAACTTGCACCGTGTGAAACAAACTCATGATGGCGTTCTCAATTACGCAGGCAGTAATAATACATTCATAAAACAAAGACTATACTTGTAATTACCCTACAACCACAGAGAGTTAGCCTACAACCCTTATGACTTGACTTACCTCTGACCTCTCTCACGTATTGTTATTTTCCATTATCCTTTTTGAATGCATTTTTTCTCTTAAATCGTCGTCGGTAAATCGTTTACCCCGTCAAGTCAAATTGATATGCTTATTTTACAAAAGTTAGTTCTGCTCAGCGCAGCAGCAATAAGCAAAAATTTAAAATTAACCGTAAATAAAATCAAACCGGTGATAAGTTATAAATTATACAGAATGACAATAATGTGAGCAGCTTTTTGCAAAAATTTCACTTTTACTATTGTCTACTTATGATATTTACCGATTACCATGTTGAGTCCGTTGACTAGTTTTTTTTGTCATAACTGTTCGTTGAAGAAACAACTCTCACATTTTTATAATTTACTTTCAAGAGGAAATTGGAAATTAAACCAAAATAAAGATAAGAAATTATTAGAGAACTTTTAACATCAATTACTATTCTAAATTAATATTATAGCTCATCTTGAAGCAGTTAAAGAAGCGACATTTTTTTACATCATCAAATCATATCATTTTCACTAACTTTACTGTCTATAAAAACAAGTCGAGGCGAGGTGGAGTGGTGAAGACGGCGACTTTCATCCCTGAATTGTATTGCCCTTTGAGCCCTTTTATGCAATGGGCGCATGTCTAGGTACTTTTTTTATAAATTCTATTGTCTATAGGCATTTTATCACATAACATCAACATAATTTAGGCAGTTGCAGTTGTCGTTTCACTCTATAACCAAATGCTAAGTGGCTTTTCAAAAATGATAAAAAATGGATTACGAAAGTGCTGCGATTACACTGGTTTGGCGAAAAAAAAACTGACTCGTTAAATTTATCTATGTAACTTTTTTGAGTTGATATGTTTGAAGGGGGTGCAAGGTGGATGTAACAACAATATAAAAAAAGACTTAATTCGTGCTTACTTCCATTTTCTTTAAGACTATTATACTAAGGAACATGTCACGGCTCTGTCTAGAAGAAAAACGATCATTTTTACTTCCTTTTTATGATGACATTTAAAATGAATGAACAAGTTTAGGTCAATGTATCCCTCAAGAAGGTAGTATAAATTGAATGAAGTTTTTTTTGCTATTATTCTATAAACTATGAGCATGCTTGCTTACATTACATCTCTATACTTAACTTACTGATTGGTACCTACATATGCCTATATGAGAAGTCAAGACACAGAACTGTGTTTAGAATGCATCTGAAAGGTTAATGATACACAACCCAACTAAAGATATATACACTTATCATATCATACAGCATTAACATTGCGCTTCATTTGATGCTATATACCAAGTTGATATATAGCTAGAAGCAAATAACATAGTTGTTAGTAGTACAGCAAGTTGCGAAACTAGAAGAAAGAAGAGTTTGAACTTGTTAGATCAACAAATGTCAGTTTTCACTTTCAAAAAACCAGCTAGCTATAATGACGCAAAAAAATGTTCATTATGCAGTCGACATTTTTAGTAGGATTGTGTGATTATATGGATTTTTATCCTCTTACAAGCTACCCTCTAAGAATACCTTTTGGAGAGGAAGGAAACTGACAAAAAAATTATTGCTAGAATGAAAAGGAATCATAATCATACTCTTACATTATCTATTACATGAGGAACTTGTGGGGATTTTAGTTAAGTTTCTGCATGCAACATGCCACCTGTCACTGTCACCTCAAATCTTTCTATAACCGATAGCACCCGTCTGTAGGTATGCATATTTTTCCCTTCAAAAGTAAAGATTTTGAAAATTACATGTGGCACGTGTCTTTTGGCGATACACATTCATTCTAAATGTTGTAATTATAATTTAATGAGATTTGTATTAGAAGCGTCCTTTTACGTGTACCTGGCGTTCGTTCGTACCATGTAACACGCGAAGCTAAGCGGATTTGCTTCCTGATGATGATGTGATTTACACATAAAAAAACAGTAATATTATTTGTAATTACGACTCAAAAAAGCTCATGTTATTTAAGAAATGTGGTAAAGTTGTTGGTTTTTACCGAGCAAACCACATAACATGACTTATCACAGATGTACACAAGGTAGCTTGATACTTTTTTGATGATGCTACTTTTTGATTATGAAAGTTTTACAAAAATATTAAAAGTACGCAAAAAAATGAAATGGGAAGTGTTTTCTTATTTATTGCACTCTCATGCAATGCTAGGGTACATTAAGTATGTACATTTGTGGTGCATGAGTGAATGGTAATGATTACTTACTACTTATTTTGCACTTTGATTTATTTTCATGTTTTCTATTTTATATGAATTTTCATACCATTTAATTATAATTACACCTTTGAATTAACGTTTTGACTATTGCGTGAACAAAATCGACATTGATTTATAAAAAAAATAAACATAAAAAATGCAAGTTTGTCATGCAAACGGTAAATTATAGAATTGTTTCAAAAAAATGATAATGATTTACATACTGATTGACAAACCAGATGTATAATTCAAAATATACCATTTTTCGTCCCACAGCAAGTTGCTTCGCCAAAGGCAAGAAAATCTAGAAATTTTAATAATGATTTCGCAGCTATTAAACTTTTGATAGGAACTGTCACATTTTTCTCGATCTATCAGTTTGCGTAATTTCCGTAGACAAATAATATATGACTTTAGATCGCAATAGCCGTTAGAACAGCTAATTCAATGTTAGCGTACTATGTAATTATATGGCATTTGGTGAACGATAGTTTGCAGCAATAAAAAAACGGCACTACCAAACGGCCACGTCTAGATCTAACAAAATAGAAGAAAGTTTTTCCTTGAATGATTACATATATTATAGCCAGCAAGCATAATAGGAACGAAAGTTATGCATTAATAAAAATCAGTCCCTGAGATAACCTTTAAGGGTCAGCCAAACCTCACAACAATCAATTTTGTTTGCGATTCCATTGTCAGTCAATAAACTTTTGTTTGAGTACCTCAAAAACTGCATCATCCTCAGTTTTCGTGCATTATGAAAACTTGCAGAGTGACGAATGACCTGTGCCGAGTTGAGTTGATTGAAACAAAAAGTTTTTTTTAGTATCTATCTAAATACTAAAAGAATGCATTTATATATTTATTGTAGCATCATTACGCTGCTCGTTGGTGTAGTAATTCGCTGCGTACTCGACCACAACAGCATCCGGTCAAAGAGGATTGTAGTTTTATACACCATTTTTAATGCATACATACTACGAGCAACTATTGAAATGTCTAGTTTGCTAGTCATTCTCTAACTTTTTTTTTTATAGCAAGCTTTGCCAGAAGAGGATTTTATTGGTTTGGTGAACATTTTCTAGGTGAAAGTAGCAAAAGTTATTATGTGTTATTGAAATCAAATCACCTTTACGCATTATGGTAGGGTACAAAATAGTGCACCTGTATCACAACACCTTATAGCTGAAAGGGTGCTGAGTGCTGATCTAATGAGGATTGCTTGGTCACTGACATAAGAACAAATCAACATTCTTTTTCTGGTTTAAACGCCTCTGCTCACTCACTGCTATGCATGTACTAGCACAGTGTCAGTGTTACACATGCTTTATATGGTATTAAATATTACACACACGTGTCTGTTATAGTTAAGGAATCTTAACGTAATTTTGGATTTTTTTATGTTATCGTATCAGATAGGGGTGGACCACCTCAGGTGTATCGAGGTTTTCAATATCACCCTTTTTTGCGTTGTGCATAAAAAAATATACCGAAAAGGTCTCATAGCACAATCTCGCACTGATGATGAATCTCAAAAAGATGATAGAAGACAATTTTCTAATGAATTCATTATTATATGGTGTGCCATGCCATTAATATTATAGTTTTTAAAAATACGGAAAAGTTTGAGTACGATGAAGCCAAAGGTACCTCTACTTTAACAATAATACATAGAAAGAAATGTCAACAGTCAACACATAATATGTAATGTTAGATAAAAGTTAGATTACGCGAGGGCGAGGGCACATGACTTATAAGATTATAACTTATTATAATATTCTTCTTTCTTTTTTGCTAAAGATATACTATTATACGAGTACTTTTTTGTTGGACTGTTAGCATGTATACCATGTACCCTTTTTCTAGCAACAATGTACACAGCAGAACATGGACTTTACATGCTTGCGAATCTTTGATGCTCACGTATATTGTAGTATAGATAATCAGAATAGATTACCTATATGAATCCACTTTTGTTCTTGAACAAGTGATATTAAATATAATATTCGACACGCATGATTTCACTTTTTAGAGGAACTTGTCTTTTTGAGGTTCGTTCGCGGGAGGATCTGTATTGCTTATTTGCAACAATGCCCACTTGCACAGTTGAAAGCAAACAACTAACATGTTTTGTTTACTAGTCGAGTCTTAACTGTTGTTGTAACAAAAAGCTATCAATGTATTATTATGATCAAAAAGGACGATATGTATGCATTTATTTTATATACTAAAATGGCATCCGCTCACGTAAATGCGCAGTCACAAGTAACTTTTTATTAGCAAAATGAAAAGAGATGCACACATTATGGCAATGACCTTTTGGCATGTTAGAAGTCAATTTTTTATATTAAAAAACGGCAATGAAACAAAAGCAAAAGGTGTAGCAAAATTCTAACAGAAAAATGAAGAAAGTGAAGCAGGAAGTTTAGCATTCTAATGCATCATCATGGGTCTTCTCTGAAGGGTTTATATGAATGACAATGAGTACTTAATTGCATCAAAAAAATTATAATTAAGATGTTTCGATCCTGGTATATAGTCATTCTTCCAGGACTAATATGCTTCTCTGAGACACCAAACCAAGTATGCACATCACACGAAGATTTGCATGAAAATGAAATGATGAAATTCACTGTGGGTGACAAAAGTGACAACAAAACTGATAATCATAACCACAAAACCACCTGAGGATTCAGAATAAGCAGCTATAAGTCATTCATAAGGCTTGGCTTATCTGTCAGAAATTTGGGATTGCTTATAAAGCCAATTAAATCCCAATATGAACAGTGAACACTAATCGACACGAAGAAAGTGAAAGATATGTGTAATTCTGTGCGTGTAAGTACGACAGTTGTAATTAATGAAAAATGTTTATGATTTGCATCAAAGAAAAATGTCAAATTGTTTCAACAAGCTTAAAATTCGTACTCTGTTGTAAAAGGATTTTAATGTCTTTTTTAAATTTTTGATCCGTGTAAACTTGCACTTGGTAGACAATTTTTTGACTATACATTCATTACGCTTATTTATGTCAGGTGCGATTATCATCACATTGTTCAGAAAAAGGTGGGAAAATGTCGTCAGAATTAATTTAGCTATTCATTCGCATGTGTGTAGTGGTAAGACTTATCAAAAACTCAAATCTTGACCTTCATACGCATCACGCAGGAACTGAAATGAAACGTCATGTCATGAGTTAACAATGTGTGATTTTGAAAATAATATTTTATTAAATATAGCTACATTTTATGAAAAAAAAATCTTGACAACATGTAGTTTATGTTATCGCCTACCTATCCAAAGTACTTAGTAAAGGAAGTATTAACACTGTACATATTTGTTGGGTTTCTTTCAGTTGCAAAAATAAACGCTTATTTAGAGCAGCAAAGAACACTTGTTTCTCTCCACATTTAAGTTATACATTTGCGTGTTCTCTCTCAATTTCCACCAAGATATGATGTATGTGATATGAAGAGCAACTAACTAGTAAAATGCGTCATTTACTTTCGATAGCACTGTCACTGTTTTAAGTATTTGCTTGTATTATGACCGTGTGTAATGTTGGCTTTAAAGCAAACATACGATAAACTGTGGGAAAATGGAGGCAAAAAATATAAATGTGAAAGAAAGCTGTAAATTTTATGAATTTCCGCAAGTTCTAGCGTTTATATATGAATTATAAAATGTAACAAACTAACAAGAGTGAAAGGCTTGCATTTTTTTGCAGAGTACAATTTAGCACATAGCGAGAACAAATGTAACAAACATCATGATTAAATGACTATGGTTGTCGTTGTCGTCTTATTAGGCTACATACTTTGCTTGAGGGTTCCGCATTGCCTAAGAAAATAATACTGGCTCTCACGACGACGATGATGTGCATTACTGTCACTGTACGCTCGTATTAGCTAATTTATCACTTATACTACAAGTCGTTGTTGTAATTGCTAATGGCCATAGTAGTGTATCATGCATTCGAGCAACAAATATTTTAACCGAATAAGTTAAATTTTAAAGAATGCCTGCAAGGGTGCAAAAGTTCCATTTTTGTGTTAATTCAAAATTAATTGATAATTTATAAATTCATTATTTTGATGTTTCCGTTCGAATAGTCCCAAGAATGAATGTTACAAATTTAATTAGTGATGTTTCAACCGAAACATGATTCTAGGCCGAATTTTTTTTAATGGTCAGTATATTTTATATCAATCTAAATGCTTATAATGCCAACACAATCGAGAAACTAAAATTGACCTAAAATTGAGCGTGCCAAGTTAGTGTAATAGAAATCGACTTTTAATGCGATAGGGGGAATACATTTTTTGCTTCTTAATATATACTTTGTTTCTAGGTTTAAAATAAAGAATCTTCTAAATTGCAACATAGAGAAATAGGCTGGCTATAGTGCAGTGCTAGTAATTAATTGGACTATTTCACTTCATCTTTTTGCAGGTAATATCAAAGCAGATCATCTTCCCTTATAATCTTGTGTGCGCTGATGGAGATTAATTGCTTGTGCAAGTGTAAGTGATTGTGTACATGAATGAGAATTTCAAGTGAATGCATCCAATAATAATAAAGGAAATGAATAAAAAGTATCTTCTAATATGTATTTAGTTTTGTAGCACTGCACTTTTTTATTAATGGTGTAATGATAGCAAATGTTCTTCCATAAAAAAAATATAGGCGATAACCGTGTGTAGATCTATTATAATCGTTATTAGCTTGAAACCTCGCCGAGGTTTGTAGATCAAAAATCAGTCATAAATGATACAAGTTGAACACAAATTTATTAATAAAGAAACTTAAGTATTAATATAGATGAATTATTAAGTTAGAGATTAGCTTAAAACATATATTTTAGGTGCCCTTGTTTTGTTACTGCATAACATTATACATTGATAACTGCGTTATTATTCAGCCCATGCTCCTTTCCCAACCAGTTTGCAGCGATAAAAGTCGGCCAGACACGGGCAGGCTAAGATGTAATTGTCTGATATTTTAAATATTTAATAAAAAAGCTGTTTCAACAGAATTTGTACAATAATTCGTGATGCACTTGGAATTGTAAATTGTAATAATGATATCATTAATACATATTTTATGCACCCGAAAAATATATTGCTCACAAGAATTAATTTTTAAAAAGAACTTCACCTCGATTTTTCTGCTGGTTTGTTCATTTTCCCACAAATTCAACATTTTTTAAATATGAATCATGAGTAAATACAGAATCGAAGCGCAACAAATGTTGGGACTAGGACATGCATTGTTGTTAACAGTTGGACATTTGACATTCAACATTAATTGATTTATGAGACATTTATTTTCTCGATCCGCGAGTCACTTTGTGTAGTGGGAATTCAAAAACTGACAGGAAAATTTGAAAGTTTTCAAATGTTTGATGTGCATATGTACTTATCATTTACTTATTCTTTAAACCAAACCAAACCACATAAGTCCAAGTCCACGATACATGGTTAATCAGATTGTTAGGATAATCATTATTGTTCCTTTTGACTATGTGAACAAAAAATGAAAACAATTTGTCATCAGAAAAACCATCAGAGATGACTAGATCGCTCGCTTAGTACATTTTCATATACCTCCGTGAGTAGTTAACTATGCCATAATTTATGATGAGATGAAGTACGACAGGGAAACATTAATTATTAAAAGAAAATCAACTAAAGGGGAAATGACTAGCTCTAATCATTTGTAGTCTAAAATTCTGTGTTTTTTGTGTTTGAGTTGCTTTTCTTTCTTCGACATATGATGATAGTTATGCTGGTTATGTTAAAAGTAAGGTTATTACATTCGCAGACTGATGAATTAAAATCTGTAGACATGTAATTAAGGTTCTCAGATATAATTTTTGACGGAATAGCAGTTAATCTCCACCCACGATCTTGACATGAAAATCAAAGTCCATCCTATGCAATTACTTCCTTTCTGGAGACTTCCACTGAAGATGTCGAAATGCATTTTTAAATAAAATAGAATCAAAAGTGTCAAATTCTACTTAATTATAAAGTTTGATTAGTGATTAGTACAAAAAAAATTGATTATGAGCTTTCTCTGATCTAATCACTCGCTATAAATATTATTGGGGAACTATGAGACATTTGCGTGGTCACTCAGTAGTTTACTTGTCACGGCTTTTTAATTTTTCAGAGTCAAAAAATCTTTAGTTTACTTCGCACTCGGAAAGAATTTTTGCAATCAAAATTAAAAGGTAATTTTTTCGTCTTTCCATTTGTAATGTAAACTTCATATTTACTGTAATTTCAGAACGCAATGCAAAAATTTCAGTTTTAATTACCTGAAGTTGATGATGTGGTAACTGCTGATTATTTAACTAATTTAAAATATTACTGACGGTGACGACTTTATATAAAACACGCTTTATGGAAAATTCTGTCAAATTTTAATTAAATAGCAACACCATCGAACTGCAAATTGTTAAAGAAGATTTTCATACATACATACACGCATACATAAGATTTTTTAAATTAAGTTAAAAATTAAATAAATGTCAAAAAGTTACCGAACGAACAGTTTACTCAAACTGTATAGCAATATATCAAATATATGTAAGTCTCGTTTCTTTCTCGTAGTACCTAATATACGGTATATGTAGTGGATTCATTTTTGTTTTTACTCATTTCATTCATTAGTTCCGCAAATTCAGTTTTTGTGCAGCTTCTTGGGAAATGATTTAAAGAAAGAGAAATCCGGATGTGTAAGTAGAATCTATGAGAGCGCTTGTGATCGTCCCTAAAAAGTGTGTTAACAGTTCTCTTGTGTAACTTGCAAACTCACACCTAATCTTCATCTTCATAGCTAAAAAGAAGCCGGTTCTTTTAAAACAATGTTGAATTTGTTTGCGAAATACTTCTCTCGCTTGTTTTTTCGCGTTCTTTCATTTTCTTTTTATCTATGTAAGTTGTCTGACAATGTACACTAATAAATTACACAGAGTAAGGGTGAAACAAACGTTTCTAGACAGAAAATGAAAGTAACATGCACAAGGCAAAGATTTTAGCACATATATACATTGTTGATGTAGATGTATTGTTAGAGGGATAATATGTAGATAATGATAATGGGATGGGAATAAGGCTGTACGAATCTATAACACGAATAAAATAAAAAGAATCATTGTAAAATCGTTGTAACGGTGGGAGAAAGGATTGCACATTTTATAAATGATTCCGTATTCCGTCATTACTTCCCCCGCAAAACCCATCATTTCACCCAAACTAAAAGAATATGCAATACTAAAAGAAAATTGTACTAAACATTTTAATTATGGAAGGCATTTGAAGGCAATAACTTTGTTTTAAATCTTTACTGCTTTCCACTAGTCCTACCTAAAAAATTAATGAACAAAGATGAAAGAAAACTTTGTTTTGAACGGTTATTACATAAGAAATGAAAATTTCTTCTAAATAATTTTTAACCAAGCATAGTGCAATAACAAAATGATTTGTGCCATTAATAATATAGTATTAAGAGGTACAGTTTGTCAGACTGTCACCTCAAATTAATTGAGAAACATGTAGTCCACAAAAAAATGAAGGTTAGGTCCATAAAGGACTGGTCACTTTTAATTGTTCGAAACCATATACTCAATTACAACTGATCATACCATTACAATTAAACCTGCCATGTCGTTAAAGGTTCATTCATCTTTGACATCATGTCAAACAGGAATTCTGATTAATTTATCTTGCTCATTTTCTGCTAATAAAAGTGCTTCTCTATCCCTTTTTCCTTACCCGCAACGCAACAAAGACAAAATTTTGAAGGTGCGTAAAAAAGAGTAAGCTGCTCTGTTAAACTTGCTGCATATCTTGATTTTACTAATGTGCAATATGTACTAGTCTAGTGTACTACATCTAATATCTATTTATCTAGGAAAAATTAAAAAAACACAAGTATTAATCACATATCGACCTTCAAAATTACTTACCTACATACATTTCATTTTCTGATTTAAGTTTATAAAAACAATTTTTGACCAATGAGTCTGTAATCTGCATAAATAAAATGCAAAGCGATTGACTTGACTTTACATTCTCATTGTTTCACTCTTTAGTCAGCCAGCACAGAACTTTTTATACCTGGTTTATAGTTTTTTAAACCATTCAGAAAAAAAAAGTTGCCGCATGCAAAATCAAATACCTACATTTGGAATATATGTTTTGTATTGTATGTGCTAGGACCAACAAAGTAAGGGGAAAAAATGAATGATAATATGAGACTTGCAACATGTTTTTTTAGAAAGAATGTGGTCACTCGTTGGCATCTTTTCTTCTTTTTGTACAAGATGCTAGTACGCTAGTATTCTGATTCTCTGGCTTGGCTTTTTTTCAGTAGTACAAATACACACGGCAGTAATAATTACACGGTCAAAGTTAACTTGCCAATCTACTACACTTCTACTTCTTACACAGGTTTTTATGCGGAAAGCATCATAATAATTCATCGTGAGACGATGAAGATGATGATGATGATACTCATCATCATCGAATTGCATTCCGATTTATAGGGTGCATATTACATAGAGAACATTGACCATTCCTCTAATCGTAAGTCTCTCGACGAGAGTAGGCCACTTCAGCTTCAAGCACTTCATTTTCTATGCACACATTTCTTATTTTTTTACTAGTTTTAGCAAAATATTGAATATCTCTGATCTATACTACCTAGTTCAGTTCAGACTTGTTTTCGTTCAAAATTGTAGCCTGCATTTCAGTATTGTGTACTGCGATGATGATGCTTCGAAAATCGTTGCAAGAAATACTAAATACTGTAAGAGAATTTTGTATTAAAATAGTTATGTTTTTGAATGATAAAGCGAACAAAGATGCAACATGCAACTAGCTTTTCTACAAAAGAGTATGGTCGTCTGTATAACAATTTTTACGAGTTTGCTTTCTACGGAGGGACGTGAAAAGCAAGAAATAGTTAAGCCAAGGCAAGGTGATATACCCAACCCAAAAAGTGAGCATTTATTGACTACAGGCTACAGTGGTGGTACACAGGTACTCAATATTATCCTACAATTTGTACCACTATAATGGTGGCATACTGGTATTGCATCTTAATCTTGGTGATGGTGGTGGTCGGTTGAGTATAGAGGCAAATGCCTGGCTTATGGAAGATACAACGATACAAGTGAAAATGAGGTGAGCAGGTCATTTGACTGACCCGGAAATTTGACAATCGTCATCAATTTTTTTGGGCTTGTTGCCTTCTTGTTTCAGAGATTTAAAATGGTCAGCAGAGTCAGATGTATGCCGTTGTTGAAGGATAACTTCCTTTATATGAATTTTGCTCGTTGTTTTGATTTCATTGGGAATGGTATGTTACCGTCATCCAAAATAACGCCAAGCTACACATTCAAGTTTAGTAGATCCTCCGAAAAATCATAAAAAATTATACATTTGCCAAAAGAAATATTGGTTATTGGGGATGTGGAAATCATATCAGTCATGTCAGATAAAAATCTTCTTTTTCTGTTTGACTCAAAATAAAATGGTCTATGAAAAGGGCAGACTTGTATGTTGTGTTGTATGCTATTTCATTTTATTTTGAATTGGTTAATAATGGTACATGTATTTTGTTGTTTCAGCTAAATGTTGTAGGTTGTGGGCACAGTTTAACTAATGGGGTGTCCACCGTTTTGGTATGTTTGGATATCGTCATAAACTGTCGCAGCCCACGATCGTTCTACACCTCCATGATGCATAAAAAAGAAATATAAAATGCAAGCATGTGGCCAGTTTTTCATGCCGAATCTCTTAAAATATGAAGAACACAACAAGCCCAGTACATTATTGCCAATGGTCAATTAAGCTTTAAATGCCCACTATGGTTAATTTGAAAAAAAAAATACAATAGGCTTTGCTTGGCAAGATACGATAGAATTCGAAGGATGGGCATGAAAAGCTTTTAATTCCGTTATTTCGATGTTTTTTTGTCATATTAATGCACAATTGCACAAATAGGTAGTTTAGCAAGTTCGCTTTCGCTAACAAACGGTGTTTTCAAAGAATATATTTTCGCAAAATGCAATTAAAATAGTTTCGTCCAATGATTCAAAACAAACTTAGCCGCATCGTTTAGTCATCATAAAACATTATCATTCGATTTTCTCCGAAGCGAAGGCACGCCACTTGTGCCGTGTGAAGGAAAATGACTGAGTAACTAATGAAAATTAAAATTAATATAATGACAATGATAATCAGTGAATGATGTATGTAGCTTTTGAGTTGGTTGTGTTTTAGCACTTAAATCAATTTGGATGCATACAACTTCGATACAAGAAGTACGTTTATCATTTACATAGCTGACAGCTTTAAACGAAAGTTTTTGTAATGAGGTTGATGATGAGGAAAGTTGCATAAAAACTAGCTTTTTAGGATAAAAGAAAGGAAATTTTTGTTTTAAAAAACTTGAATTCCCAACATTTTAACTATAAATCCTTTTTACTATTCCCTACCAATTCCTTGTGTTTAGAATAAGAAATAGCAGATAACTACTGTCGACGACGTCGACGTTGCATTAGTAAAACTTGAATCTTTACTGGTTGCTGTTGAGAATTGGGCATTAGAATTTTGAATATGAATTTTGCTCGTGTATGAACTGTGAACGTGTCATGCCTGCGTATGAAAACGAATATGAAACCTGTTATGCGTTAAATTACGTTTCATAAAAATACAATATGCATTGGATTTGTTAGAAATATGGATGTTAGGATGTGCCATCCCATCAGCTATTAATTTCAATAAATCATAAATAATAAATACAATACAGTTTCTGAATAATTATCGCATATCCTCAAAAGAGTAGACATACCTTCCCCTTGTCAATTAACTCAATTCGTTATAAACGTATTCACAAATTTTGTGCGTAGGATGATTTTCATGCAGGATTAGTTCAGGTGTACATCTTGCGTGTATCACGTTTTTAGAATATCCAATTAAAATTATCGATATGAGATAGAAAATCAACACTCAACCGTTTTCAAAAATGTTCTATAAAATAGATACATATGCATATATGGTTATATTTCTCAACAATTAGTTCAATGAGTTTATGAATACATGAGAGATTACAAACTTATTATATGGACAAAGAAACTAATTGCTGCCACGATTGAAAATGATTTGGAATTCTTTGACTCTTTTGTAAAAAGCTAAAAGGTCAGATTTTTTAGATAGTTTCACATTCTGTTCAGTTTATGATTATTTTTTCTAGAAGTACGGAGTAGCATATAGTGGTACATGAAAATATAACGTTAGCTCTTAATAATGGTTTACCTTAAGAACGGCGTGTAGTGTAAAGTTATAAACCTTAAAATACATAAAAATTAGTTTATTAATCTTTTACGAATATTAAACACGAATCACGAATTTAAGTATTCAAAACAATACATTAAAATCCTCCAAACCCAGTCATTTTGTATGTAATAATGTACAACTAATTAACGCCCCATTCCACTATCATCGTCTTCAGAAAATTTGCGTTTGGTTCCTTGAGGTGGATTAGCCAAAACAGTTATTGTTGGTGTACCTGCTC
This sequence comes from Entomobrya nivalis, assembly GCA_034695485.1. Lineage (NCBI taxonomy): Eukaryota > Metazoa > Arthropoda > Collembola > Entomobryomorpha > Entomobryidae > Entomobrya > Entomobrya nivalis. The sequence continues at coordinate 1,150 of JAQFZH010002828.1, read as the reverse complement.
CTCCAAGTTGTACATTTGCTGCGTACTGAATAGTGGGTTGAGATCCTATTATAAATTACAAAAAAGACAATGATTTTGAATTCTATGTCAAATTTAGTCGCAGTTTTTGGATGAAGATGAAATTCAAAAAATAAGTGTTACCTGCTGAATGGTTTACAGATGCTAAACTTGACACCGCTCTAGGTGCGACACCTAGTGGAGTTTTGAAACTTCCACTAGACCCAGGAAGGCGAACATTAACATTCTGAGGTTTGGAATTACTGCTGGCAATCGCCTTCTTGTACAGTTGAAGCTGATAATTAGGCTGCGTTAGGCAGAAACGATCTGGAGGGAGCCTTAATCCAGAGCTTGATTTTATCAATGGAAGAGGTTGACTGTTCTTTGTTTTGGCCAAGTCAAGTAGTAGCTATAATAAGGCACAAAATGAAACATTTAGAAAACACATCGTATTTAAAAATAAAATATGCAGCTCATCACCTAAAACTACGATTTATCTTTTGTGTATTATTTTATACCTCTCGTGGGGGAACACTGGTGACTGACTTCTCTGTCAACATTTTAATTGCAAGTCTGATGTCATCCATGTCGACTGTCTTCTTTTTCGCGTAAGTTGAATAAACCCGTGCTTCCTCCACAACCCCAGTTACGTATCGATAAACATACTCCAACATTTGATTTACTACCCTTGGCTCATATAATTTCACTCCCATTTCCTTCAGAATCGCATGCATTACAGCAGCGTCCCGAGGAATTTGCTTCGTCTGAGTGTGTGATGACATCTTTACCTTCTCCTAAAACATAAATTCAAACAGACAACGTTAAGTTTACATATTTAACACACTTGTATATTTATCCAATTTATGATAACCATTTTTTCGTTAACTAAGCAAACTCACATGTAATTATAAATCCACTCCACGTTCAATGCTACCGGTTCCGTTTGAAGATTGATTATATGTCAACAGGCGAGAGGGTTAGTATCAGTATCATTAAACGAAACCTTAATTACGATAGTTCAACCGCAATATAAAATTAGCAACACGGTAAAAATACTAAATGGAGTTTCTTATGCTCAGTGTTGGGTATCGTTATTTACCGCGGTAGAAATAACGATCGTTATCGGTACGTTATCGTTATTTTGGGTACCGAA
>JAQFZH010002827.1:0-15369 GCA_034695485.1 Entomobrya nivalis | reverse complement strand
CTAAAAGCATTTTGTTCTACTGTAAAGTTTGACTTGGTTTGGTAGTCAAAGACGCACTGCTTGAAGTATGGCTTTACGTCACTTGTATTATATGGATTACATATATGAATAACAAGTAAAGGTTATGTTTAATAAAGTAAGTCCACAAAATTTTAAAAGTTTATGTCTAAGTAAACATAACACAGTAAATATATGTTAAATCATAACTAGGAATTATATGTTGGGTAAGATTTTGTCAGAACTATAGGAAACAAAGTTTAAGTTACACACATTTACACTCGGAAAAATGACACACATCACTAGAGTCAGCTTAGAAAGCTACATTATAAGCGAAGCATATTGACTTTTTTTAAGTATAAATAAATAATGACAATTAATATTCAAACGTTCAATATTAGTTAAGCAATCAAGCTTATATAAGACAAACAGCTACAGAAATCAATAACAGATTATTATTGAGGGGAAAATTTGTCGTATTTATGAAAACAGTTTGATTATGTTAATTTTGTAGTCATATAAGTGATACTTGAATGGATCAGAAAATTAAACAACATTCCATCTATAGACATTTATCTACAAAGCTACATATGACTGCTACTTATGAATTACTTGTATTTATAAAGCTGCGTTTTACAAACCAAAATTGCCTTAACGGCTTACGAACTAATTTACGTAATTCTTATTGTAAATTTATTATACTAGACCTTGGACATGATGGCGTGTCAAATATCTGAAATGTTCGAATTATTCTGTTAATATTCAAACAACATTACGTATCTTTTATTCCTAAACTTTTATTTGCTCGCTATCCAAAAATGATGAATTTAATTTAAGATTTACCTTATAATATAAAACCTACTCAAAACGTTATTTTGAATGCTGAGCAACATAAGCTTGCTCCAGTCCTCTCAAACAATCTTTTATAAGCCAGAAATATTTTATATGAAACTGCTGACGGCATAAGAGCTTTAAATATTTAAGTACTCTGTCGTCGCTTTACTTCATTACAACCACATTATAGTTTTGCATTTTTTAGATGCGAGATTGGATTATATGGATGTTATACATGCTTTGGTTACGTATTCTAACAAAGCCCTACACATGAAACGAAAAGAAGGTTAAACAAAAAATGTCAAATTATTTTAATTAATTATTAATTATCAGGATTTCCGAGTACTTTCAAAAAACCATTTAAACTACCAAAATAGTTTATTCTGTCCTGATATTATTAAAGTTAGCGACATTTCAAGTAGAGTCAAAGTACAGCCAGTATTTACCACGACAAAAATTACTATACCAGGCTTTAATCTCACTTTTCTTTACAACCGCTTCCCACAAATTTCACTTATTTTGAAACAGAATATTTTTTTCGAAAGAATTTTACAAATTTAAGAAATTGCGTTCCACTTCGACTAGGAGATTTTAATTTTACCTTTTATTTTTTTATTTTAATAGCCTGGGCTGGTGGAAGTATATCGTGTCGTTTGCATGACTGCAAAAGAGAAACTAATTTACAGTAAAAAACAGAGCTCTTCACATTTTCGACGAATTTACGAGTTGCTCAAGAAACTGGTAAATATTTTTATTATATTACATTTCTACAAATTTGATTGACGATACGATTACGATAACGACGTAGCGGAAACCATGCGACTTATAACGACGATAATGATGGTCATTGTCGTTGCGTAATGAAAAGAGTTTTCAAATGATTTGTCACTTGACATATGTTTGAAGTGGCAAAGTTTAACCTGGATTTTTGACCTTCTGTGGTCACTTCGACCTAAAATAACATTTGATTTGGGGTCGGGGAAGCGTATGGGGTTACTAGCTTCAACTGGTTAAGCGGATACAAAAAGTATGAGCTGGACACTTTTGAAAGTGAAATCAAAATATTTTTCAGAACTTCAAAGGAGTCATTGCCATTTACTCTCTCTTATCACGTTTTCCTTTACTCAACTGAATTTTTTAGGACCAGAAAACGCGTCCACATTGCACTATAGCAAAAACATGAGATGGTCAGTGAGCGATAAAAATAGTTCCAACTTTAATGGCCAGCCATTTGTAGGAGAGCCTTTGAAAAGGAAGGCAAAACCATGAATACAGCAGCCCTTCCACCGCACCACAAGTAATTAACTTTTATGTAAGTGCTATAAACTCACTTTGTATCCCCGCGAGTGTTTTCACAACGTCGGGGTGCAGTGGCCAACATAATAGAAAGGTTTATTATGTTATGGAATTCAGCGTTATAAAGAAATGGCAGCATGTATGCTTTAGACATTTAGACGACCAGGTTGACCATTCGTATGAGCTTGTGAAGCCTCTGGATCTTAGTTCCAATTTATTGACTTATTTATAATTGAGAATGCGGTATCATTTTTTTTGTAATCAATGAAATCAATAATACTAATGTTCTTTTAGAATTTATTTTACAGTGTCTTAGATCTATTACAGATAATACAACAAAATGGTTAATTTGTAATTACAGGCGCTTAGTTGGAAAATGTTTCAAAGTGTGCAATTATTTAGGATCGCATCATTAAAATTGGATGCTACGTCACATAAATCGAGTGTTAAACAAAATACATTTGTAAATGAACTATCCCACCAACCTACTAATTTCTACAGAAAATCAAAGTGATTTAATATATTTGCTATCAACTGTGTAAAAAAATTGCAATTCTCATTTTTATTCAAAATAACAAATCATTAAAACCACCTAAGTAAAATGACTTCATTTGAAACCAAACATTTCCATTTTCACACGGTAAATGCTTCCCAAAAGGGGGAAATGTATTATTTTCCTAAAAGTGAAATACTAGTGCTGCAACATTTTACACTGCAATTCACAATATAAAAATCATTAGTCTTTGTACAATATTGGTAGATAATTACGTATATTAATTTGTTGAAGCTCACGTGTACTCTTCTTTGTTAAGTTCACGTGTTCCAACATGTCCATGATCATGTGAGAAAGTAATTATATTAAAGTGCAGACGTAACGTATAAAATAATCAAAGTTACTCCCAACAAACACAAACATCGATTTTTAATCTCTGTATTTGATGTGGGAAATGTTATAAAGTGCCAACTACACTAATAAAGTAGTAATGAAATTAAATACCAAATTTGCATTGAATAGGCTTACCAGTAGCACTCTGGCTCCTGAATCTTAGTCAGAACCTTTTTATATGCACAAAAGTCCATTAGTAACAAACCCTGTTAATGAGTAACAATAATTATTCCTATTGAAAAGTACAATTAATTAAACTTTTTAAAGTTCAAAATTTACTGTGCTCAATTTTATTAGCACATAATAAAAATTACAAACATTAAAAAATACAATGTGCTTTTGGATTAGTTCGGTGGTTTAAGCAAACCTCCTAAACCAGACTGAACATTATCCGTCGCGAATACAGTTAATTTAATTGTTAAGCACGTTTCCCTACTGCCACAGCGGGATGCCAGCGTTAATTCGTTGCCCTCAGTTGTTGCCATTGTGAATCAGAAAATATACGGGTAAGCTATATATATATATATATATATATATATTGCTATACAATTACCGAGAACAATTGCGCAAGTTGAAGTAACTTTATGAATTGATGATACCATTGATAATTTTGCGACAACAATTAGCAATTACGATTTTAAAGTTAGCAACATTATCTGAATAACTATATGAACTTGAATTAAGAGTAAATGGGTCCTGTATTCAGACAGAAACGATTCGATATCGAATTGTAATTGTGTCGACTGTCCGTCGCTTCAACGATTGTTGCAAGTTGTAATACACTAAATTACACTAGAGTTAATACATCAATATATGTTGATGTTTTGGTATTTGTGAAGGGTGCGTATTCAATACAAAAACGATACGTAATATGTTGGTTTTATTTGATAGTTTTTCGTGAAGAATTTGTTTATTGGGACAGTACCTGACGTCAATGTTTTATAAAACTAATTTATCAATTAAAACACCCAATATTAGCTAAGTTGGTTATGACAAATGCTGAATAATTTCTTGGAAGAATTTTGTTGAGTTGGTAAGCTTTACCATACAACGTAGCTAAATTCTTTGTGAGGCATAACATTTCTATAGAAACTTATTTGTAAAATATTTTATCCTTTAAAAACGGTGACATTTACTGATAAAATTTCTTCGCATTACAAAAAATACAAGTGCAATAGATAACGAGGCCAAGATCAAGCATAAAATTTCAGGCATATTACGTTTCAAAATTTAAAAATGCATGCCGCAACAACTTCGTTTATTATATTAATTGTGTCATTTCAAAGGCCTGTTAAAGCCGCTACTACTCCTAATTCACGTTTACACAAAGTGGCAAAGTTTGACGAATTAATGAAGTTAGTAAGTCACTGCAATTTTGTTACAATACGTTCATATCAAGAAACGGCATGTGAGCTTGAAAAAACGGAGTCATTTTGTAACAAATTCACAAAAACAGTCCAACAAAAATATGGATCAGCTTTGATATCCTTTATAGCAAATTCAACTTTTGCCCTGGAGTACATGCAAGGAGTTACATTAAAGCTAGAAAAACAATGGTACTCTAGATGTACTGTTTGGATTTAATACGACATGGTTCTGATACCTTTGACATTTACAAGTTTTAAACCAAACATATTAGTTTTGTATTCGAATATAGACACTTTTACGTACAATTTTCACGGATGCGAATGGAAAAACAAAGCGTCGTGGCTGCGTGTTGTCGAACCAATTTTTCCAAAACCCATAACAATAATTAATGCGAACCCGTTTTCAAGGGATATCCAAATTTTGTGTATATACTGTCACCAGCAAAAAATTATCCCAAATTCTGTGTTTATTAAACATTTCGCTAATCCATTTAATCCTACAAATAGAAACTTTAACCACGAGTTGATTAAGGGAAATCTCAATATGAACAAAATAATTTACGAAGATATCGAAGACATTTCTGCACTGTCCAGCAAAATGTGTTACCATTACCCAAAGAGATTACTTATGTATCATGATTTTTGTCCTATGCTTGTATTACGAAATCTTTTTAATTTCACAGTGTCAAGGTTGTTAAAAGCATATGTCTGGGAATTTTCCATTGGTTTAGGCGCAGCTGCAACTTCTAGTAATCTTCAACGAGGATACACTTGGCTATCATATTATACAAAGCAAGAAGATTTTGCGTTTATGTCTGCGTCACTGCAAACAAATTTTACCGCCAATGATGTCTATTTTGCCCCATTAGCCTTTTCTTCATGGCTACTAGTTGTTTCAACAGCGGCTTCGTTTTCGGTATTACTAACGTCCGCAATTTTTTTCAGACAAAAGACTAATTCTGTTTTTCTTCGGTTAGCTTACAACATTATAGTGGTTGTAAAAAATCTAATAGATCAACCAACAAGCGCAAACGATACAAACGGCACACGTTTAAAAGTAAATACGTTGATATTATGTTGGTGGTGCTTTTGTTGTATGCATGCAAACCATTCTTACAAGGCAGCAGTGCTTTCAGGGAATTTCCTTCAGAAAAACAATCGATATCCTATCAATACAGACGAAATGGTGGAATCATCTTGGGAAAAACATAGCACAAAAGAGTACATGATCGGGAGCAATGCCTCTTCAGATTGCAGGCTTCATTTCTGGTCCAATGGAGTCGACAAAACAAAAAATATTCGGAAAATCTCAACAGACGTTATTTGCGATAAGCAATTTATTGTTGATGTGATTTATAAACTAAATGAGTGGCCTTTAGCTTTCAAATAGAAATGATTCATTGAAATTAGAAAACCTTATTCTGGTGAACCTGGCATTAGAACTTGAAAACATTAAAATGGGTTTGAAAGCAGTAAATTCCGAACTCACGGTTTCCCAAATTTATAAAATTCCCCAAATAACTTTTCCAGCCTTTTGGGCAGTTAGTGGAGGGGGAGTCTTTAAATATTTGAATAGAGCACTATCTGAATCGGGTATTAGAATGTTGTGGAATCAAAATGAGCTTATTACCAGCAAAATGCATTATATTGAGTATATATTTTGGTACTATAGGATTCGAAATTCAACGTCACGATACCAACCAGAAAAAGTAACTCCGAGTTACATGCTAGCTTCGATAAACGGTTACCACAGTTCCCATGAATATGAGCCTATACCAAAATCCGTGTATTTAGTGGGAATGGGTTACCTTTTTGGGTTTATTGGTTTATCAGGTATTACGTTCATATTTGAATGTTTTATTGGAAAACGCTTTTCGCTTTTACAATTAAAAGGATTATAATGGAGCATTAGGATATATGGAAGATATTTTTTAAATTTCGTGATTTGGGAACTGAAATATAAAATGCTTTGTATTTATTATAGTGGCTGAATAAATGTAAAGGAATATACGAGATTATTTTACATGAGCCATCCATTACGAAAAGATGATTAAATACTTGCACGATTTCTTTAGATCTTGCATATGCGAGAAATGTTCCAATCAGGAGCAAAGCACAAGATCCAGCGAAGATATAACCAATAATTGACACTATATCAATGTTAATTCTTGGAAGGAAGAGTTTTAGGATTGGTAGAAAAACGCAGGTAGCAAATCCGAAATAAACTATTGTAAGAGCTGCAAAAAATGGGAAATATTTGGGTTTAAGCAGTTTGTCGATGATAAGGAACATTTTCCCGTTGTCAAACTTTATTTTCATAGGATGGGGATACATTTTGAGGAAGACGGCTTGATAAATTTTGTACGCATCTTCAACGAGGGGGGTAACTATGGAATTTTGGTTAAGCTTTCGCTTAAGTTTGGGGTTACAATTATTCATAACTAACGACATAAAATAAGACTTTTTGCTACTGGGTTACACGGGGCCTGTTTTTCAGAAACTGAGTTTGTTCACTTGGTATTTTTTGACTTACATGAAGAATAAGTAGTTTAACTCAAAATTTAAGTTTAATTTGAAATTATTAATTTAGTTGCAGTTTTAAATAGAAATAATATCAGATGAAAATAAAATAGAACAACAGTTTTAATGAATTTTCTATTCTTAAAATTATTTTCTTTAAATAACTAATTTATTTTCAATTAAGTAATGATTTTAATAAGTTGATAAGTATTTGATGGTTTATGTACAATATGCTTATCACGGCTACTCAGCATAATTGAGTAGCCGCCTATCTGCCTACTAATTAAAGCTTCACTGTGCACATCCAATGTTATATTTGGGCTTCACTGTCCACCTCACTCTCATTCCTACTTTACTCTCCAAATAAACTACAACTAAAGCTAAACCTAGCTCTCTTCTTCATGTCCAGTTATTTCCCATAACTCACCATTTAATAAGATACTTGCATATCTTACAGTTTATATTTACATGCTCGTAAAGTGAGTAGTTATATTTTAACATGGAGTTATATACAATAAAACACACGCTTGCAGACTATTTTAAATGTCCTAACCTAAATTCAACAAACCCCTATTCATTATAGTTCACAGTGCTGTTGGATGGATGCTATGCTTGAATATAACTTTGTACTGGTTTGTTTTTCCAAAAACGAAATATTGCCAGCATGCAATTTTTCATGTCTTTACAATAAACAGATAAACAATTTCACATATTTTGAGTTTCTGTTTTTTTTACGAGAATATTTTTTTTTTTGGAATTCATAGTTTCTGAATAACTACCCATTCACATAACTAAAAAGCAAAGTAAATTTTATACTTGGTTTCCTAGGCAAAAGTACTTCGATGTTAAATATGTTTGAATAAATTGATTTTAAGTGGCCATTATACAGTCATTTAAAAAATAGTAGTCAGAGAGGTATTCGTGTTTGCTTAAATTATTTTATTTTAGTATAATGAACACAAATAGCGAACTTTAGCATATTTTAAATGACTAAATGTTTGATGTTGCTAAATGTTATGTAAGTGTTCATAACCGCGTCCTTTGATACAACTGATTATGTCCAGAACTTAAGGCATATATATAAATGACGAAACAAAAACAAATTAAAATCTTGAAATCTTGTATGCATCAATTAAATACAAACTTACTTGATGCTGTAACATCTGCAAAGCCAATATTCAACATAAACCATACATTTACACTAACAAGGAAGTAGTTATGAAATCTACTGGACTAGCAATAAATCAATAATTCGATCAAGACAAAATAGTTGGAATACAGGTGGTGTGCTATTTTCAATATAATTTGAGAAACCAAACCTTACCTTTTCTACTTGGGAAGAGGCTAACAACCTTCTTAAGTATTTTCGCATTTTAGCAGACATGCCTCCAACTTGCACCCTACGCTTAAGAACTGACAAATATTGACTATAAGACTTGTAAACCTGTCCTGCAAATCCATACACCACAAAAATATTTAAAATTGTTTGTCCCAGAAGAACCGTAAAGAACAAGGTCAATATTGGATGCACCGTGCCATAAGACGACTGAAGCACAAGCGTAACAGCTGAAAATATTTGTGAACCTCCAGTTGCAAGTAATCCGGCAAGGAGCAACGTAACCATGCCATTATTGTACAATTCAGAAAGGAAATGGATGGAACGCCATGTTGAAATTTGTTCCAAGAAATTTTCAACTTTTATGTCAGTATTTATCCGGATACTTTTAAGTTTGGTTAAAAACTTCTTTTGAGCAACATCCTGACAATATATTAGAGCTACAGCACCAACAAGTATATCGGCAACTATGCAATAAGCCTGAATTGATATAATTTTCCAATTACAATAGTTTAAAACAATGGCAATAACTTGAAATGCTCTTGATAGGATGCATAGAGTCCAGTTGGAGTATCCAATGATTTGGTCAAGAATCCAAGCTGTGTTGAAAGGTAGTGAGGGGTGAAGTGCACATACAATAGTCATTGAAAGTGCAAATATCCACTTGCATGTGAAATGGGTGATTCGACAAAAAAAATTGGCCAGTTTTACTTTTCGGGATAATGGAATTTTTATGACTGTAAAAAATTTGTAAAAAAAATTGTAAACTTTTTGTAAAAGTTTTGTAGGAAAAAGTGTAAAAAATTTGTAAAAATATATACTAAACATTTATGACTGATACCTTTGGAGTGATTTCTCTCGATTTCTGTGGCGCCGTTTAGAAACGCGGCGAAGTCTTCTGGATTGAAGGTCCACATTCTGTAGCGTTCAATCATAGGAAGCAAGATAAGGCACATCATAAGACATAAATTTCGTTGCACTGTGACGTTACTTTGATCGCTTTTGTTGCTAAGTCCCAAAGAATAGATGCGCGCCAGTATCGCGCCTTCTATAATGAGCAATAGAATTTAGCGAGTTGCTAACCCAATTCTACGACGCACACTTTTATGAATATGTCGGATACTTGTATTACCAGGTTTGTAGGCATATAGCTGGCCGACAATTTTTGGGGAAGATTGATTGGCTTTAACCAAAATTTCGAGGAAATTTCCTGCGAGAAGCATTTTTGGTTTTTATGAGAAGGTTGACTTGGTGAGCAAAGAGGTACTGTTTTAAATTTGGCTTTATTGGAACACGAGTATGAAATTCTAATGAAGACTATTAAAATTAAAATTTAACTACTGGAAATTTCGTCATTTATGCCTTAGCTTTTGAAAACATTACAAATACTTGTTAATTATAAGAAGGCGTAATTAAAGTTATTGTTTTAATCGAATATTTCTTACGTAAATGACGAAAAGCGACAAAATATGTTTGTGTGTGGCTTTAAACATTGTTTTTTACAGAAGCGAACAAAATTACATGCTTTCGTTTACAAGGGAAATATTTTAATTAAGGTCTTTTGACAATTAAAAACAGGCCACAATTTTTTGAAAATTATAAACTGTGATAGCACATGTTTGTAGCAAGCGATAAAACAAGTAGTGTATCCAAATATATTCAGTGTCCAAATATTTGTTTTGGTTAAATTAAAACGCAAAATAAAATTATCTAAGAATAACTTGTTTCATATTACATTCTGTTTGTTTGCGTGTTTGTTAAATATATTAAACTAGTTCATTATATAGTTCGTCATTAAATTCCACCGAAGAAGGTTAAACCAAGAAATTTGATATGGGCATTTAACCAAAAGTATTCCGCCAAAAATAAATGATATAGATGGGGAATTATTATTAAGAGTGTAGCAAAGCTACATTTAGAAGATTGGCATGACATTTCTCTAAGTTTTAAAACGACTACTTTTCACTGTTATTTTTTCGTCAGAATTTCTTAAGGTCAAAAAACCCCTAAAAATATTTACTAAAATCGAGTTTTCAGGAAGATGGAGTGCCGGACTTACAAAATCAATATACCAATCGTAAGAATTTTTCAAGCTGAGTCTAATGATGGTTATTGTTTCTAATTACTTAGAGTTGACACTCCGGCAGAAGTAAAACACCATAAATTTGAGTCTCGCTCCGGTAAGAAAATTACGAATTAATTTTTTTTAACCAAAGCAACCATATTTAGATTAAGCTTGAAACGTTTTATCGACTGGTATATTGCTTTTGTATGGCCCACTCTACATCATCTTGAAAACTCAATTTTAGTAAGTATTTTGGGTTTATTTTTGTTCTTAAGAAATTCTGACGGAAATTAACAGGGAAAAGCTGTCGTTTTATTAGCAAGAAAACCTTTTTCTCTAAATGATTACTATTTGTGCACCCAGAGCTCCCACAAAATTGTATTTGTGGAAAATAAACAATATTTGGGATTCTGAAGTTAGTATGTATTCATTTGACAGCAAAATGGTTTGCGAATTATTAATATTATTAATTTTCGTTTTGTATTTCACAAATTCATTTTTATAAGCTCTGGGTAATAAAATAATAAACCTTGTAGGTAGATCCTTATACTGCGCTTTTAGTCCGAAGTTATTCCTGCTCTGTCAGCCATCCGGGGCTAAATTGGCGTGTTCACATTCGACGGCCACACACGTAATGCGAAGTGTAGACGAAATCCACCCAACAAAAACAAAGCTAATATAAAATGCATGTACACATTGCGTAAGAACTGAACAAGTCACATTACATTTGATGTATTCTTGGAGCAGTGTTAAAATTCGTAGAAAAAGGCTCAAATATACGTTAGATAACTAATGTCATAGGTTTTTATTTATTTTAGTAAAAAAAATTAATAACTCTACTGTCATTTTTGGGACACCAACTTTAAACAAACATTTACATTAGGGTGGAAAAAGGGCTGTGAAAAAATTTTACTATCAATTTTTTTTAATTGTGTTGAAAATTGTAATTCTATATTTCCAACTATCCGAACGAAGATGAAAGGTAACAAAATTTCGTCTTAAATGGTTAGTAGCCATGTATACATGAACTATGGATTTATTAGCAATATGGCATAAGTTAGATTTGTCATCAAAATACTAAAATATTTTGTCTACTATACTGTACTACTATACTAAAGTCTGATAGGCTCAACATTTACCTTGTATATATTTTTTGCTTTTTTCACCAATTTCAAGAGCAACCACGAAAAACACCATCATTCCAATTACAGTGATTACCAATGCAACAAAGGCTTTCAACGAAATGTATACTGGTAGATTGTGCCAATCTCTGATAACTACCTAGCCAGCAGTAGTGATTGTAAATTTGCTAATAAATATAGCGAGAGCAACAACATGACGAAGCAAAAATCTGCCGTTTTGAGGATTTTTCTCAGTTGGTAATATTGTTGGAATGCTCTACGATCTAAAATAACGCGTTGCATGATACATTTTTGTATGCAGCGCATTATTGTGAATGTTAAACACAATGAGTATAGCGTGAGTATAATTATGAAACGCACAAATTCAAATATAGAGAAGTAGGTAATTATAAGTCTAATTAGGCAAATAGTTAATTTGACCAGAAGAAATTCTCTGTATATGTTTCCTGAACTCAATTTAAAAAGAAAGTGGATAGGATCCAGGGGAATGAGGATAATGACTAAAGATAAAAATACCACTATTGGGATTACTGTCAACTGCGCAGAATAGTAATGTATTCCAGGCCAATCTACTCTTTTAACTGGGTTTAAAGATTCGAATTTATGCTGTTGGTAAACGTTTTTAATGTTAAAGGATTATATTTGAAATAGTATCGTTTACTTTCATGTTCTTTCAATGGAGAATAATTAATTAAGGAGTAAAACCACTTCAGTAGATTTTGTTAGCAGAAAAACTGTAGTTCATTCTAGAAATGCACAGGAACCCAAATAAACGCAATAAACTATTACGATAATGGGAACGCTTGATGTCCCTGTAGTCATCAGATTCAAAGTTAGGAGAAAAATCCAGGATAAATTGGCGACTGAAATGCAAAAAAAAATGCAAAAACTAGCCATTTGTATTTTTGCTGAAAAATATTGTCGAGATTCGATGAAATTCGACTGCTTAAAACTCGAATTTGTAGAGGATATTCGTAAATTCTTCCAAATATGTTGTTGTGGAGTTTGCAAGCCTTGGCAATAAGAGGTGTTGCAATAGAATTAATATTTGTTCCATTTGAATTAATTGTTATGCGTTTTTGGTAAAGTTTGTCAGAATTGTATGGAACTTAAATATTCGCCGAAAAATGGTTATGGTATTCTTACAAATGTTCAACTGTCCAATAAAAAATTCAAAACGTATGTATTGGGTGCTTTACTGATAGTTTAATTGAATATGGTTTGGATATAAAATTTAGCATGTTTAATTTAAAAAAAACAACGAAAAAGTCTGAAAAAAATTAATTACATTATGTGAAAAGAATACGAAATAAGTTTATTTTGATAGCTACTCGGCAAAAAGTAATATTTTAAAAGTTCATAATTGATTCATAACTTACATGGTTGTAAAAATAATTTTAATTGACATTTTAGTAGCACAAGGCATAATTTGCTTAACTTAAAGTTTGAATTTAAAGACTTTGTAATGTTAGGCCATTACTTTAAATACATTTATGTTGTAAACCTAATCCAAGTTAGCAAGAAACTTGAAGGAGTGGTGCGCATACACAGTTTGATAAAATGGCTTAATAAATGTAGAAATACATTAAACATATTAATTTAGCAGCAATAATTGTTTGTTTGAATGTAAATTACCTCAATAGATTTTCCTTACATCCGGCAAATTATGTTTTGAATGTGATTCTGAATTTCTTTCTTTTTGTATAGGTTAACTTTTTTTTGTTTATAAAAAAATTGATTTCAATTTAAAACTAATACAAGGTAATTGTTTAACAGTTTTGTAAAATTAACAAGTTAAATATTTTTAATTATTTAACAAGATTTAAATATATTTACAAACTAATACTTGTAATTCTAAATTTACGACGAATATTACCTTAAATACTGTTTAAAATTATTTCAAACGCTATAGTGCTAATATTTTAATTATTATGCTATTAAACTGTTAATTTGTGAAAACGGTTAAACATACTGTTAATTGGACCTTAACATATATAGTTATTGCTAAATTATGACAAGAATATAATAAACACGTAACTATTTTTTGATCCTATTCAACGTACTAAAAGCAGATCTATGATACGTTCCAAACAATACAACTGAAATACAGGTGGGGTAGTTTTCTCAATAAAATTTGACAAGCCAAACCTAACTTTTTCCACTGGACATGACATCAGAAATCGATTCAAATATCTGCGTTGCTCACCCGATAAATTCCTTGCATTGCCCACTTTACGCCTTAAATCCGGCAAAGCTGTAAAAGAAGCTTGATAAAAATCTCCAGCAAATTGGTAAACTATGACAATATTGAGAAACGGCTGTAAACCAAAAACCGCAAAAACGAGAATATGCAGAGGTGGCATTGAACCAGAACTCGCCTGGAGTATGAGTGTAACAAAAGATAATACCTGAACAACACCAGTTGCAAGAAACACAACAAATAATGTCGTTGCCATGCCAGTATTATAAAGCTCAACTAACAAGTGTACACTACGACAGGTACACATTTCCGCAAAATAGAGTTTACCATTTACCTTTTTTGAAAACGGTTCATTTTCAAATGATCCAGTTAGCCTTCGATGAGCAACGTCTTGACAATACGTTAACGATACAGCTCCAACTAATATATCAGCAACAGAGCAGTATGCATGAGTGGCTAACATTTTCCAGATGCAATAGTTTAGACCAATGGCCGATATTCGCAGAAACATTGATACGAATTGATGTGTAGTGTAAATATGTACAAGTTTGTAATCAAGTAGCCAGGCCGTGTTGAAAGGCAAAGAATGGTCGATTGCACATAGTATGGTCATTGCCAATGAAAATACCCATTTGCAGGTAAAGTTTGTCAGTTTGCAGAACGTTTTTGCCATTTGAGATTTGCGGGATATTTTTATGCAGAACCCTATAAAAATATTTATTTTAGGTAAAAAAATAATGTCTAGAAATTTTTTTAAAATAAAATTTACCTTTTGCGTGTTTTTTCTCAATTTCGGCAGCACCGTTGAGAAAAGCGAGAAAATCTTCGGGATTGTAGGCCCACAATCTATACCGTTCCACAATGACGAGCAATGCGAAGAACGTTATGAGAGATAAGTTGGTTTCCACTGTATTATCGTATTCCCCATTTTGGTTATTTGATCGGGTTAAACAAATGCGTATAAGCATTGAATATGCGATGATGGACATTAGTAGCCATCTCGCTTTGAATCCATGTCTTCTTTTGGTTGCTGTATTTACCAATTCAACTTTGTCCCCATTAGCGTTGATTTGGTAAAGCTGACCAGCAATTTTCGGGGAAGTTTGGTTTGCTTGGAAAAGAATTTGGAGGAAATTCTCTGATAGAAGCATTTTGAAAATGTAAGCTATATAGTTGTGTTGACTGATACTGCAAAGCAGAACTAGAACTTAACGCCGCTTTTAGAATAATGACTTTGAAATGTCAGCGACTAGACTAGAATAGTGGATTACTTTCGACAACATTTGTCCTTAATTATAGCATAGTGTTAATATTTTGTTGAAAGATTTAATTTGGTAAAACCTAATTTAGAAAGGGTTTGGTTTTTAAAGTGCTAACAGCTTTATAAAAATATTTTGTTCATAACAAAATATGTGCACATATGACTGTCGGCCAGTCTGTAAGAACATTTTGTCAGACTTTATTAAAACTTAGCATGAATATTTGAATGTTTTCTGGCAGCAAACTAGTAGACTTGGAGTAAATTTGATGTATTTTGGCAATTTTTTTTTGGTATTTACACGAAATTTGAAAAAAGTCGTTTAAAGCTAATTTTTCATCTTAAAATATTTGACCTTTTCGAAAGAAAAATTTCCAAGATGAGATACACCAACACAAATACATAAAATACTGATGTAGAAAATATATTTAAATTACACTTAGTCGACTTCCAAAAAAACACATATAT
>JAQFZH010002826.1:0-15370 GCA_034695485.1 Entomobrya nivalis | reverse complement strand
TTAGTACGCTTTCTAAATTGTTCAGAAAGAATTGTCTCCTCAAAAGTTCTTCATAACACTTTTTATACATTTTACTTTCAAATACTTCAATTCGTCAAGTATTTAAAAAAAATACCTACTTCGTAACATCTTCCTGTAATGAAAGTTCGAAAAAGTGTTTACTACAATTACTACTACAGTAATGTCTCCTTCATTCCTGAGAGTGGTAACTTGAGTTCATGGGGAGCGGAACCTACGTATGTTTGAAACGTTTAACATTAAGTTTTGATATAATTTAAATAAGAGTAATAATAATTTAGCTTTGATTTGTGTTTTGATATTGCAAGTGACAAGTCTGGAAATTACACGAACCAGAAGGAGGGAGATGAAGAAGGCAGTAGATCAAGTGAAGACGCACAACACATTAATTGTTTGCGTTTACAGGTATTATAATTAATAGATAACTTTGAAAAACTGTATTTTGCTTTTGAACTTATCCAAACTTTTTGTTTTACTTTACACAGCCATTAGAGAGTGCTGAAGCTAATATTGATGTTACTGGACTGTTTCCTCCACAGTTGGTAGAGAGTATTCAAAACGACCAAGAGCTGTACTCCGTCTTTCAAACTTTTTTTCCGGACCAAAAATATGCTATCAATAGTCAGTATGAACAGCACAATAGAACTGTCACCGTAGAACGGTCAACGAGAGAATACTGCAAGAGACGCTATCCTCGTCACCAACGGTCTGGAGACAAACTCGTCCCATGCAAGAAATTTAAGAGTAGCGCGTGTGTGCCAGAGAAGGCGGGAGATGGTGGTGAGAGAGCATAATGATCGTGACGACTGCCTCGTCAATCGTAAACTGTGAAAAAGTTTCATTACATCAGTAATATTATTTGAATTACATGTATTGAATGCTTTACATATTCGTAATGCTGAAATTTTAAATAAAATTTTCAGATGTAATTCTAATGAAATAAAGTTTTTTTCCGACTATTTTAATTTTATTTTGCGAAAATCCCATATATTAATACCTATAATGCATCAACCCTAATAAAATGAGGACGACACACCTATTGACGTGAGCAAGTTTTATTGTTTTACAAGACAAAGAGTTAATTTAAAGGTTACTTGATGAGGAAAAGAAAGTGGGTTGAGTTAAAAAACTTAAATTAGGCCATCGACGTTTTGATTCATAGTAATACATTGGAATGCAAAGCCGACTGTTGAATTGAGGCCATATTTATATATTTTTTAAATTATGAGATGCAGATGCTTTCCAAGATGTATAACTTAAGGTCAAACCATGCTTATTTGTAAGATTGGAATTCAAATTCGACTTTCCGTTCACTTTAAATGTACAGATAAATTGTTTAGCCTTTGGTTCAAATGGACCATTTAATGCTCATTTATATAACACAATGGATCATTTATTTGTAGTTTTACAAGAAAACTTTTGACATGGCTAGCGTTTGGATAAAAACTCATGAGCACGAGGGTAAAATACTCAGTTAATTCAAATGTTCAAATACAGAACATTTGTGTTTGTTTGGTAGCATTTTGGTTTGAATTTCATGAGAGAAGATGAGAAGACCGTATTTGGCGTTTGTTTGGAATGTAAATCATTCATAGAGGTGTTGTGAAGACACATGGTCGTCGGTATCGCTTGTTTCTTAGAATATGCTATATTTAAAAGGTGAAAGTAAGGTAGTCGTAAATGGAAATTATTGGTAAAGTTGAGACATTAATGTTCTGAGAGCATGTTGAAAGCGAGAACAAACATAACATAAGCACCCAAAATATTTATAGCAAAGATGGAATATATTTTGGTGCCTTTCTCGTTCATCTTTTGAGCATTACTAAATCCCTTCCACAAATCGAGGGTGAGAAGAAACTGCTCTTTCATTTCATCATCCAATTCATTTATAGATAGATATGCATGTATTTGTGCATACATTTTATTGTAATCTAATGCGTGTTTATTATGTATGAACTATAGTAGCGTTATAATGACTTTAAAGAAAATTAGCTACATAACTGTCTAGAATATTGGAAACATTGTTTGGCATGATCACACTAAAGCAATACAACTGTTCAAAGCAATAATTTCTAATCTCCGGTTCATTGTTTTTGCCATATAAATTACAGGAATAATATAAGAGTAATTATGTGGTGATTGTGGTGTCAAGTTGGTTCCAACTGTTTAACTTATATACTTATTTTACGTAGCGCGAGCTATTTTATAGAAACATTCCCGTTGTCTGTCGGTCTGTTGGCACAGTGTCTCAAATCGAAGTGGATTATTTTTTAAATACTGCAGACTTAGAGGAAACTCAATGAGCTGTTAAGAAGTTTTGCTAACTATACCATGTGTACTGATGATGCATGATGTAACTGGAACTTGGACGACGAATAAAATTTGAATAGACTTTATTTTATTGCAGAATAATAATCTTGCATGGTGTACTGGTGTTTCCTGCTAACGGCTGTGTACAACATATGGATAAAAGAGAACTTTCGTTGAAAGTCATGCACTGAACTCGTCCTTATTATATTGCTATTATATTTATAAAAACAGATCCATTTAGTAGTTCATTTATTTTCAAAGTTTTCAGTTTTTTAACAAGACGAGCACAGCTTGTGCTTCGTAAAAGCTTTCAGTTCCAGTAAAACCAACAAGCCATTTAATATTGTTACTTCTTCGTCTTGAGACAAAATCCAAAATTGTTTACTTTACAATTACAAGGTCCAGTGGAAGCACTTTAGCTTCAAGTATTTATATCCGCAATGAAAAGACATAATTATTTACAATTTACTAATAAGCGGAAATTTATGTCCACCCAAAATGAGGATATTTATTCAAAGAAAATGCTATGGCTCTTTCTGGCTAAACTAGAGAACACGTTTTTAAATCGCTTTACATATAAATACAAAAGCGAAAATGAAGAAGAAACTGGCTTTTCTCTTTCACTTTGGCACTTTCAAAGACACAAAGAAAGTGTGAGAACGTCGCACACACATGCTTATAATCAAGAGGGTTAATTTTGGGAGATGTTGAAATATATGGACAAATTTTGAAACCCTCTTTCTCTCATTCATATGACATTTACTGTTTTCCCACTTTATTTACTGTATTTTCAACGGCTACAAAGTGAGCAAAGTGGTGGGTGAAAAACGAATATCTAAAGAAACGTTGTAATTCATTTTGAATGGAATGCTACCTCGGAAGAAATAGAAACATAAAACATATTTACCAGTTATTGTTGTTATCCCTTTTTGTAGGAGAATGGAGAAATGTCCCACTAACGACATCCTCTGCATCAAGTTTGTCGCAAAGAAATACATTGGAATTGTCTGCTAAGAAAATGTTTTCAAATAAACTGCACAACATCAAGAAGAAAGCATTGAATGCAAGCAACAGTCAATGATGATGAGTATCTCAAACTCCAAAAACTCAAATTGTGTAGGAGCGTAAATGAAGGCTTATTTTTATTACTGAATGGTTTTATTAGGGGGTTGTGAATGCTGTGGTAGTGGTATAGCTTACACATAAATACATATACATTCTGCTCGAGAACAAACCACTGTTACCACTTACCACTACCATCATTACCACCTGATCT
Organism: Entomobrya nivalis; assembly: GCA_034695485.1. Classification (NCBI taxonomy): domain Eukaryota; kingdom Metazoa; phylum Arthropoda; class Collembola; order Entomobryomorpha; family Entomobryidae; genus Entomobrya; species Entomobrya nivalis. The sequence continues at coordinate 11,766 of JAQFZH010002826.1, read as the reverse complement.
TTAACATATTGTTATGTCATAAAACGAGAAATAAGGACATTTGGCAAATATGTAATTTTCCAGCATTCTGTTGGTTCAGGGAAATCGAAAGTAGAACGGTGGAAGTTGGTACGGTGTTATGGTGATAGTGATGATGCTATGAGAAAATAGTAAAGTGAGTAACCCTTTCAGGGGTATTCTGAGCCAATGCCAACAGTATGGAAGCATCATTGCATTGCAGCTTATAATGAATGCCTATTTGCTGCAAATGTATCAAGTGTCGTGATCAACCCCAATCAAAAACAAATTGAATTTTAGATAGACTACTAGAAATAATCAAAATAACAAATATAATACATATGTGATTTTTCCAACAATGGAAAGGCTTCACAACACCTATTCAATTGTTGTGTCACAGCAGGAGGTCAATTTCTTGATTTGTCGCTTGTCATTGTCACAATGCTTTGACAAAAGTGATCGCGTGCCACCATTCAATTTCACGAGAAAAAAACTACACAATACGAATAGTTTTTTTTAGCGATTGCATGATAGAATTTATCTTTTAAAAATACAACTATTTGGCAGGTAAAATGTAATTGAATTGAAATAAAATGCAATCATAAATGTTGTAAACTTTCATGGGAACTTGGACATCGGGAACTGTAATTTTTTTGGTGTAAGCTTTTAAGTTCGTTCGATAGCGTGAGAGGGCGTTCAATACTTCTTGAATCTTTATTTATTTTTTATCTATTTTAAATGTAGATTCAAGTCGGCTTTTATTCACTACACAAATCCGTGGCAATAATAAAGCCAAATAAGTGAAGCTTGCTAAAAATCTTGTTTAAACAAACAAAAAGATCAATGTCGAGCATACATACTGCCGCTTGTCTAATTGAACATGCCTGCATGAATGGATTTCTGTGTACATTTTAAAACCTACTTTTGTTCGTATTTAATGCATGTTCTCGCGTTGCCTTTACTTACGTAACAATGAGGTTGATGGGATTGTGTTCGTATCTGAAAATTGGAAAAGCTTTAATTAAGAACTTTTGGCAGATATTGTACATTCGAAGCTCATCAGGGGGCCAAATGAAAATTATATGGTTGTGTTGGATGATGATGATGCTGCTGCTGCTGCTTCTACGACTGGAGTGGAACATGATGGTTGCATTATTATGCAGAAAGTAGACGGGAATCTGATCGCTTATTATTCCCCATCTCCTTGTGCCTTAGTCTTGTTTTTCTGCTGGCCCTCTATTCATTTTTACTTAAGTATTCTCCGAAATACATAATAATATTCGTATCAGATCTTTTGGGCATCGGTATCTTGTAGCATCACTTTGCCATCACGGAAATCCCAAGGAGAAGAAAAGAAAGGAGAAGAAAGAGAGGAAGAAGAATATGAAATGTCGTGCTTAAAATACTTACACAAGCAACAAAACAATATGGATTGAGTTGCCGAAGAAACGTATTCAGCTGGTAAGATTATTGCAAATAAAGAGGAGGAAAATGGATAAAAAGAGAGAAACGAGAATGAGCGGAGAAATAGAAAAAGGAAAAGTGAGAGGAGACTTTACATCGTCCCCAGGGTGCCATCAAACTATGCAGCCCCTACTCACAACACCGCACACAACTACAAGCGGATCTTCTAAATATTCATTCAATGTATCAATTCTCAATCCGTGAATTCTGATGAGACTAAGTACAAAAAAGAGTAATTCTCGATGGTATGGTGTGGTTATGTGTACTTTCGGTATAATGTAAAAAGGGAAAAAGAAACATTCATTCATTTCTGATGAGCTCTTCAAACTTTGATCTTGAGGGAAACTCGAAACAAAACCAAACCACCCACACCAACAAATCTATTGTAAAATTCAAGTAGTATTCAAAACCCAAATTTTCCTCTAAATAAACTTCAAGTAGATTATGTAAGTCTACTAAAGTCCATCCGCATTCTAACAAACTATCAAAAATAATTTATTTAAGAAGTATTGTTTTTGAAAATTGATGTAGTTGAACAATTCTGCGTTAAAACGGAATGTTTTCTCCAAAGGTTAAATATGTATACTCTCTGTTGAAGAAGTGTGTCTGTCTAAGCAAGATATCATGGGGATCTTTTAACATTAGAGAGGGAAAAGCGGATTCGTCGGATAGCAAGTGTGGCATGCGTTAAAATGTATCATAAACTGTACTTATTCAACGAATACAAAAATATGAAATATTACACATATTTTACATTTTATATCTCCAAATATACCACTGATCCTTCCCTCTTTTAGAGAAATCGTATTGTCATTTACAGTTTGTTAGCATCATGCACCCTTGCCTGCAAATATGGGACATTTGGAAAAAGTGAATTTAAAAAAGTAATGAACTTATGACGTATGACTAACTAAGGTAAGATATATGGTTTTTTCGAGGGATGGAGCAAGATGATATTACGTTCAAGTGTGTGTGTGTGTGTGTGTGAGCGTGTGAATACCTCCTTGTTCGCATACATGTTCTGAAAAAAAAGATGAACGAGTTTTCTTCGAAGGATGAATGTAAAATAAGGATGATGGCAATAATAATAATAATATATGAAGTTGACAAAGTTGCTGGCTGGATTTGAAGGGATAACCAAAAAAACGTGAATGTTAGCCCGAGATATGAGCGTAGAAAAAAGAAACAAAGAAAAAAGTACACATTACTTTTCTGAGGTACGGAAGTTGTATCATTCACAGAGCAGCAGTTAAGACTTGAGACAGATATAAATATTCGCATTGAATATTTTTATTTGAGAAAGTATATTTTTTGTCCTTGTACGCAAGCATCAGGTTCCCCGTCATATCATATCATGCACTCATGTTTATTGGCCAATATAAAACCGAAAAATGTTGGGCCCAAGTAGCGTGCCACTAGTTTAAGGTAGTTGGGCGAGGAGGGTGATGTTTGGAGGTAGTGTGGTATATGATATGGTGATTTAAGATATTATGAGAAAAGAGCAGCAACTGAGTGAGTGAAAGAGAGAGGTCCTGATACAAACTTTTTTTTGTATGAAGTGGCACAATCTTTCACAAATACTTCTAATGGCTTTTCTACATGTTTGGTATGCTTCGACTATAAAGTTATGTTAGCCAAAATATTCCTTTTCTCTCCTTCAGAGCCAGTCAGTCATGTTTACAGTTATGGATAAAAATGCACACGTAGTGCTCCTCCTGAGTAAGAAGATCCCAAAAGAAATCGGGTATTTTTCACCCCGTCAAAACATTTTTATGGGTGTGTAGCCTCTGCAAATACGATATAAACATAGAATGCCTAAATTTGATGTGAGTACGAGAAAACCAAGCATTTTACTACTTAACGTTTTCCCAAAAGATGAACAAACAGCAAGAAAAAAAAAGTTTTCAGAGTGGAGGAAACGGAGCTAAAAAAGTGTCTTCAAACAAGTCGTTTACAATTTTTCAACGAAAAGAACACGAACAGCTAACGAAATACTTAAGACAGATCGAGAGAGACAATGGAATTGTTCAAATGCAGAAAATGATATGATACCCTATGCTACACGGTCCATTGGTAAATACTGAAGTGGTGTGTCTTCTGTAAGGCTGACAGCTAAACTCCATAAAAATAACTTTATTTCCTACTTTAAAAAAGAATTGTTTCCTATTTTTCTATTATTTCACTGTATTGTATACATTTTATTTTCTGTTTTAAGAATCTAGCTTTGTTGGTGGTCCGGTCTGCTCATATACTGCTTACTAATACTGCTCTCTTATTTTTCGTCTCGTCATCTATTGTTTGTCTCCCAAATTGACGATTTTTCACTGACTTTGAAAATTGTGTTGGAAAAGTAGAATAAAATCACTAGAGAGTTAACTAGTCGTTGAGGGACAGAGAGAAAAATGGGAGTCGATTTTTCACCCAGGTCATCTGAGACAAACAGAGAGGAAAAAAATAAAAGTTTTCAGAGAAAAGGAAAAAGTGAAAGAAGTCAATGATAATATGGAAATTGTTGGAGGGTTGTAGTGGTAAATAAGATGGAATATAGGAGAGAATAGATATTTTTCCCTACAACTCCTGTACGCCACTATATAATAGCACCACTAAATTTTTCCAATGTAATGATCAGACAAAGTAGATGCAACAGTGCTCTCACCAATGAAACCAGTAACACAAGCTTCCCCTTTAATTTTTGTGGGAAAACCATTGAATGAAAAATAGAATAGAATAAATTGTATTTCACTCGTGCAAAATTACGTCGTATGGGTACTTGAATTGTCAACAAGTGTGACAAAATAATTGAATTTGATTCCGTAACAAACCAAATTCCCGAACAAAATAATGGCATGAATTTTATAGGTATAACGATGATTCCTATTGTTAACAAATCAAATAAAAGTATAGAAACCGAAGTATTATAACAATGCACTTTAGAAGAAAGAGAACAGATAGGTAATTTGCTGCAGGCAAAAACCCCGAATGAAGATAACGTCATCAAAAATTGTTGGTACAAAGTATTATGATTAATAATAAAGAGAAAAAATGACATTTTTTTTCATTTTCCCTACAAGATTGGATGACAATGATATCACTGAAGCATTATCAATGAATCCCTTGCACAATCACTACTATTATATCATCAAGAATGTGTCTAGCGTTGCATGCTTATTAAATGGAATCATAACCTGAAGCCGTGAAACTTTTACTTTTTTTGTTTCTTTCACTTTTTTCAAATTTCTATCTACTTTTGAACATCTATGCACAAGTTACATAGACGTTAACCAAGTTTCTATTCAGGTAAAGGCACTTGTATGTATGAAATCGACATTTGGTACGTTCATTTAAATATACCTATGAATGGTTGCATGGGCAAATAGCTTGTGGGAAAAGAGGAAATGATAATAATGGAATATGTGGAACCGTTGATAAAAAAAATGTCGGCATCATCATACAAATTTTTATACATAGAAGGAACGTTAAAGAAAGAGTTTCAATTTCCCTGATTTCATTTTTTGAAGTCATCAGCCAGCTTGTATGATCATGCTCGGTTTTTCATTATTAGTGTGCCATTATTTCTATTTTATACTTAAAGGAATCCAAAATGTAGCTTTAGAATGCAACTCAACTACGTTCCTTTGAGTGAAGTACGAAGAAAGACGCAATGACAACACGAAGCCTGCTACATGTATACTTTTACTTCTCCAAATGAAGGGAAAACTGTGCAACAGAGAGGAAACAATAGCTCGCGGCTATAATAACATGACCACATAATCAGGCTTCTTCTTTTCTACTCCTTCGCTATAAAAGGTTGAAGAGGACAAGAGATGACTGTGTGGAAGAAGAGAATAAAGAAAAAATGAATTTAATTCCCCATTCTCTCATGTCTGCCATGATAATAGTAATCGTTTTCCGTTTTACAAAGCTTCTTTTCAAAATCACTTTTTTTTTAAATTCATCCCTTTGCCATTTATTCAATTTAGTACCTGCATCTTCCAAACTTTGAGTAGTGACGCAATCGAGCAATTTGAAAAATTTAAAGACAATTTGAACGTTGTTTTACAAAAGCTACATGCCTAAAAAGGATAAGTATGTGGGTATAATATTGCCACAGTAACGAAATGACTGCTTTAGCAGAATAAAAATAAATAAACTACAGATTATCCCTGGAAAGAAAACATTTTCCTCATTGAGCTAATGGTAGGATAGGATACATGAAATTTCTCCTTGTGTACCTGCAACCAAGCCAAACAATTTCCGTCAAGTTGTGCAATTGCATAACACAAGGTGGCTGTAGTATCCTCATTTTTGTAGACCCAAGTGGCAACCTCGACAGCTTCTCTTTCTCTACAGTTCTCCCCAAACAAAATGTGCAAGCAGCAGGAAAACTCTGCACTGTCTTGTGCTATCCATATCGCAGATTTGATGGTTTCGTCACGTTTACACGTAACACGGAACCAAGATATGTTCTCACAGTGCCCCATCAACATTATTATGCATACTATTGAGGATAAACAGTAAATTGTTCTTTGCATCTACAACTTTTACCAAAGCCAGTGTACTTTCAAAAAAAAAAAAAATTGTGTTTTTTTTTCTTTATTTTTTTTCTGAAATTGCGACTGCTTAATGTATGTATGTAAATATAGCTCAGACGTCTTATGCATCGATATTTTCCAACATTGAAATGACTTCATTAAGAGAACTATGCAACATAGGATCTTGATCATACCCCATTACACACATGGCTTGTCTTCACCGTCTTCATCAATAATGGTAGCAGTATATCCGTTCAATTTACACAAAAGCTATTTGTAACATTCATAACATATTCAGAGTAGCTACTCACCCTTTCCCCCTCATCATCTTTTTTTGTTCATGTTCAGTTCAGACTACTATTTTCCCTGTGTGTTGTTGCTGTTGTTGTGATGATCTGGATTATGAACACATTGTAAACATAAGTATCCCATGAAAGAATCCAGTGTAATGGATGGAGAGTCGTTATGTCGTAATATTATGTACGAACCATTAACGCTTTTAGCTTTGAAAAAAATTGATCGATCAGATCAACTACTCTGTTTTATCTTTTTGTACTTACTTTACTTTCTTTTCTTTCAAAAGGAAGGAAGAAAATTCAGACTGGAATACTTATGTTAATTCTGAATATTTATTGCAACGAGCAAAAACTCAATTTGATACAATATCCCTTTCTCTTCTCTAACACTAGATTCTCCAACATTCACTGGATTTGAAAAATATTGATCGCCATTAAGCTTTGACACTTAAAAATCCATAATAATGCTTTCCAGAATAAATATAAACTGCATTGTTTGAAGGAAGTGCACACAGCATGTCTTTCATCACCAACAAGATCATAACGCACCCTAAATCTCATGATATCATATATTATTTTTAAGGAAAGTGCAAGTGTGCTGATCGCATCCACTTAGCATGTTCCTTTTGAACATATAATTTGCTTTCAATTTGCATTCAGCTTCATTTAAACTATTACTCATCTCTCGTATAACCTTCCAAAACATTAGAAGTCGATGAAATGAAAGACATTTTAAAGGAAAGAAGACAGCACACACGTAGATATTGAGATAATGTCTGATCAGTTTCTGTGATCTTTTTCTTTAAACGCACACATAGATAAAGGAAGCATACCTAATTTTCCTCACGCACTGCTAGCCAATTTCATCAATATAAAAATGTACATAGCACCTACTTACTATATTTTAATACAATTCGTCAGTGGTTTGTCCGAGTGAAACTAAATGAAATCAACTGATGAAAATTTCCTCGTAAAATTCTTGTATATTTAGAAAATCCTTGGTCGACAGCAAATTAGATGACTCTCCGTTTATTAGTGGTATAAAAAATCAATGAATCGTTTCTTTTCCCTCCTGATTAATTTGACAAAAATATAAATGTAGTCATTGCACGTTTTAATTCAGCGGTGGCGATGGGGACGAGTGCCTAATGGGAAGATCACCATTCATATTGATCCCGTACCAAGGGAAAACATGCAGTCTGTCTATCAATATCATGGGAAAGTACAAATTCAACACATATGGTGTCTTTCCATTCATCTCCCTCGGAAATGCAACATGAAATCTTATAAAGCCTATCTTCGTATATTATATGGCATGTTCAAGCCATGTCCGTTTTTATTTCTTTACATGTATGCCACTAGCATGCATTCATAATATTATGACTGTCAATACCTCCTGTTTCACTCATCACCTCCACCTTCACCACCTCACGTAATAAAAATGAGTAAGGCCAGACAAGAGCAAAAGCTACCAATTTTTCCACAAACAATAAATTCATATAGTAATAATAAACACAAAACATGCATGCAAATGTAGAGTTAAACTACAGTCACATCACAACGATAAATACAAGCCGGATATAAGGTGGGTTGGTATAAAGAGGCGGGAAGTGTTGTATCGTGTGCATGCTTATATTGTAACACGCACAAAAACTTACAAATATTTTGTTGCAGAAACAACTTCGTTTATGAATTTTTAATGCATAAAATCGTAATCTTTGAAAGTAGTTCAATAAGTATTCTGATGTGTAAATTGTACACATTTTAAAATGAAAAATACACAAACACTGTGTAGATCTATCAATCCTAAAAAATCGATTTCATGAATGTACTAGCAAGCAAATTAATCTGATGATGATACAACTAACTATACATGCCAAATAAACTTGTGCATTTGAACAAAGTTATGAAAGAAGTCACAAAGGCATTGCTACAGGGAATTCTTGATAGAATAAAATAAGGTAAAATAAAGGTCGAATATTTATAAGTAATAATATAAGGGACGATAGACAGAAAATTATTATTTTGTTAATATTGTGATGATGACGACAGGACTGCAAAGTACAACTAGTGGAACGCGAGTACAAAATGAAAACCACAACACGCGCAGAATGGTGCTTTCCTTTTTCAATTGTGGGCATTATGTTTTCCACCGAAACAGCTAATAGATATGTACATTCATACAAGTACAATATATTTAGGAAAAATGTATCGAGGAGAAAGGGCAAATAAAAACGGTCTTCTCTTCGAGACTAATATTCAGATTTTAGTCATACAATCACCAAGAAAAAGTCAGGAATCAACAATATAATATAATACCTTGTTGTAGTTTTTGTAATAAATTTACAAATAATATACATATAGTACGTTCCTGTGACATGGTGTTATTGCGTTTTGTTCTTCTTTTATTTCTCTTTCTTCCTCTTGTTCGTTTTTTTACAGCAATGCAGTGGTCATATCGATAAATTGTTTGATATGCACCACTACCACCAGAAACAAGAAGTAAATACCATTAAGTAAGCCGAATCAAATAAATTTTGCAGCCAAATTTATCGAGTAGCAAAATATTACAAACAGGCATGACTACAGGATTATTAGTCTTTCTTCAGTTATAATATGTCAGAAAGACAGACAGACATGCTCAATGAACACATTAAGTTGTTTATCCACTCAAAATATTTTTGGTAGTTAATATAAACATGGCTGAACAGATTTCTGTGTGTGTGACTTTGATATTTTGCTTGTTTTGGTGACAACTTCAATACTTTTCTGATGGACTATAATACTGCAAGAATGCATGCACGTGAACGTGAATACTAAACAGGAATTCGTATCGGTCAATCACTATATACGTCTACTCAAGTGTATGCATAGTATGCATAGTATGTGTTATGCGTTGTTCTCGCCAAACAGAAGTAATTTCCATACTAGGAATTTTCAAGTTATTGCGGTCAAACCGTGTTTTGTATCGGTGAGCAAACGCTACCAAGATGATGATGATTATTATTATTACTGTTATATTTATTTGATGTATTCATGATTCATGATATATTTTTAAGTATTTGGATAAATGCTCACTCACCCATTTAAGTCGTGCTTACAAAAACTACATTGCCAACGTCAAATATATTTCGATGAAATTATTTACCTGTTACATTTGCATAAAAACTGAGTAGGAGGAAGGTGTGTATTAAGAGGTGACCTGTGCTGGCTTTGCTGCTGATTTGGGTAGATATGCTTTTCTTTTCCTTCTACATTTACTTCATAGCAAATGCATAATATGAGCATGCAGTTTTCATAATAGAGAAACATGAAAGGAGTTTAATGAAAGTGATTAATAAGTTTCATTGGAAGATGGATATTTCAGATTAGGTTGAAAGCTAGCACCACCAGCAACCAAAGAAGCAAGTCGAGTGTAGCAAGTAGTAATACGCCAAATACAATAGAAAGCTTCATAATAAACCTAGCCGATATGATGACGACGATGATGATAATCATCGTCATCCTTTTTTGTTTTGTCGTTTTGGTTTGCGGAGCTTTGAAATGGAAACACCATCCTCAGCACCAACAAAAACGACGTGATAGGAGGAAGTGGAGCATTTGAATAATATTGAGTTTTTGTTATGTTCACAATCAAGCTGGGCGAGTAGGAATACAAAAATGAGCAATGTGAAATTGATGAATAATATTGTAAAAAGGTTGAGCTGTGAACGAATTAGATTGAAATTGAGTGACTGACTGACTGAGTGAAAGAAGAAAAAATAATGAATTTTAACATGAGCAAGTTAAAAAAATCGTATAAAAACGAGAGGGAACACTTACACGATATCTACCTGATGCAGTACAGGATATTAGGTTCAATATTAAATATGTGCCTGTTCTCCAGAAAAAAAAACTAAACTGGAGGAGAGTCAGAGTATATATTTCACTCATAGGGGTATTAGTGAGGCTTGTCATGTAATATAATATTTCACTGCGACTCCTTCCAACGTGTAAACTTAAAGAAGGAGAGAAATAATAAAAGCAATAAAAAGGGGACATATGTATTGCTACTGGTTTGACTGGTGATGTTGATGTGGGCAGGTAAAAAATTGTGACTTGAGATAGATGTATGAGCTGATTTTATTCGATTGGATTTGAGGGGCTTGACGACGACAATAACATTCAACGACTCACTGACTGACTATACACACGTACAAAACAACGTAATATCCTACTAGCCTTTTCGGATTGAAATAAATCCGTTTTCATTCATTCTTTAGATTTCGCACTTTGTGTGTATGTGCCACTACTCCTGCCACTTTCACCGAGACTTCTTGCTATACCAAAAAACGGAGAAGAAAATATACAGAGCAAAGTCGAAGGAGGTAGGGAAAAGGACTTGTATATATTTATTATTATCGCCATGATTTGATTTCACCTTTTTCCGTTCCAGTTCAGCTCACTAAAAATGTCCTTTCACTCACTTTTGCACACACAAACATATTCAAAAGAAAGTTTAGAAAGTACTGTGACTATAATGTACATACACATGTAATATTTTTTGTGATCCTTCCTTTTCAGATCCAATAAATAATAGCGATTCGCATTCCTGGGGCACAAAGTAACATGCTGTTTTACCAATTTTTTGTGGTTTAGAGAGGATAAATATTAAACTGGTGTATGTATATAATTACGAGATTTCTTTCAATAAATTTTTAATGTTTATTCGCTTCCGAGAATTCCTTTTTATTCGGTTTTTTACAATTGCATGAAATTACAAAGAGTTGCTGATATTTTCTTCCTGTTTGTCATCACCGTATCATTTATTGTTCATTAGCTGCTCATCTTATTTTTATTTAGTTTTGTTAAATATTTTGCAGAATTCTATCATCGGGGTATTTCAAACATAATTTTATTTTTAAGCCTAATTTTTGTACTGTAAGTAATTTGCAATACGAAAAGCAAGTGCTATTCACAAGTGTTTGTTACATTTGACCAATCGATTCATTCGCGTCAAAGTTTCTTTGGGCGCATTTTTGGGTCATTAATGATATTGAATATTTGTTGTTTTAAACAGGCAACCTATAAGTTTCCAATTAGTATTCACCTCTGGCATAATTTGGTTTTCAGAATAGTCAAATACCATTCTCATATTTCTAATAAGATGACTAAAAATCTCAAGTTTCAAATACACAACGCAGATGCAAACTTGTTTTTACTGCAGTTAGCTTGTAACGCAGATGGTGAAAATGACTTTTAAGACAAAACAATGAATAAAATTGACAAAAGTTGAAAGTGTCTCTCAAAATAAACGCAATTCCCAAGATCTCTTGACAAGATAATGCCTAGTGAGGTGAGATATGAGCATTATTGAAGTCATCATACACGTTCCGTGTCATTTCAAAACTAACCTATTACTTGTGGGATGATTATGAAAAATTAATACATCTCGTGGAACTACGTTATTTTCAAAAACCAAGAATGACCGGTTTCGA
>JAQFZH010002825.1:0-15373 GCA_034695485.1 Entomobrya nivalis | reverse complement strand
TGGTCGTCTTGTTTCATACTTTTTACCGGACTTCTGCAGATATGTTCTTTTAAATACTTTTTTGGGTTCGTTTTATTCAGCATGTAGAGGCTATAATCTAGCTATGCACATACGTATGTCATGCTGTAACACCCATTCAATCTGCAACAATACACATTTTATGCTCCTTTTACTACTAGTTAGATAATTCCACACCAAAAAAGTGAGAGCCACTTCCCGATGAAGAGAAAGCAAAAAAAACTTTAGTAAAAAATATCGAGTACCATTCGATTTTATTACGTTCTCCTAGACAGAAAAAACCTTGTTTTACTATTGATACTGCCTATATACTACTTGGTTGGCGGGCGGATAACAAGATTTTGGCTTACATGCACAATTCTGCTGTGGACTATTGTATATGTTCCACTAACCATATTTTTCCGGTTCTATACATTGCATTTTTAGACAACCTTTTTCTTCCCTTTTCTAAAGTGTTTTTCACAATTTGGAGGAAAGGAATGTTGATGTTGTCTATGTTTTTGGTAATACACATTTATAACCTGTACATTGTGATGTGCTGTGTTTACTGGTAAAATAAAAAGAAGACAGTCAACAGTATAGCAGATAATATACACATTTCAGCAAAGTAAAAGAAAGCTTATTTATTTTAAACTCTTTCTCGGAGAAAGCAATTTTTGGCTTGCTTGCTTACTTGTTAAGAGGTCTCAAGTTGAAAAAAAATCTAGCGTACTATCAAATTGTACAAGAGTATATAAGTATGCGCATGTTTAAGAATACACTCATTGTGTGAGGAACATTAAAAATGAAAAACACAATGCAAAAAAATGTATATTCCCAGACAAGAGATTCCTACACATGAATGAAGAGATCAACATTATCTGCAAAAATGTATAACTGAACACTATTGTACAACGTCCTGTTGTCACCAGTCACCATTATCCGTGCTTTTCAAGCGAGTAAACGGAGACAGGCCAAGAGAAAACTAAGGAGCAGCGACCGCTGATAGTAGTCAAGTCAAAAAACACGATGAGTATGAGATACTCAAATATGTACATATACAGCAGCAACATCACCGCCGCCAACACCAGCATCGCTTCAATGTGTAGTAAAATTGTTATCTATTATCTTGAGCACACATAATATCAGTATTTTTTCTGAGTCTGGAGTTTTTCTCTACCACTTTTTCTACTTTCCAAACATTTCGTTTGAAGATTTTTTATAAAGATGTTAAGTTTTTTTTAGAAAAATAGAATTCATCTTGTTTCTTATCTGTGGGTAAATCACCAGTGTAAGCATGTGTACAAAGGGGAAAAAGGCAAGTTGTTTTGTGGGTTGGTTTGATGTACCCTTTCTCTACTGTTGCGCTAAAATTTTCATACAATACTGCTAATGCAGCAATGAATAGCACAATATGTGTATACTTACGCACAATTCATATACTTTTGTGCATTAATAATATAAAGGTTTTACTGAAACCGTTCCAAAGTACATGTATACAACTTTCCGGGAGATGTTCCAGATTTGCACTATACTTCATATCGTTGCCCACTTCCTGTATGCATAAATATTTTGCTAGTGTTGTTGGTGTGATTGTTTGGGAAAAAATGAAACGGAATTTTATATCTTAATCTTATACATGTAAGAATGAAATTGCAAAGTAGCATAGTAATGCTGTGGTCTCTAATGGTAGGTATAACGAAATATCAAATGAGAAAAGTGGCCTGGCTGGAGAGCTGAAAAAGTCAGACTGAAAAAGTGAAAGTTGTGTCTCTTACATTATTCTGTAGTAGACCGTCCAAGTTTCCTACATAGTAGTGATCATAATGTCCCATTTTGTGCTATATTATTCTGCATCGCAGAGCAAAAAGGTATTGTTGAATTCTACCATGTTCAACCTAGCCTCTTTTATTCACTACTAGTATTTCAGAAGTCAGTTCAGATATACTTGACAGGAATAAGTGTGTGAGAGAATAAGAAGGAATGAGGGTGATGTTATGAGTGTATTATGGTCCAAAATGGGTAAAAAAAGAAGAGGTTCCTTCCAAAAATGTTACACTTTCTTTCTTCTACGATGGTGATAATCACGGTGATCATGATGATGCTCGCAGTAACTGTTAACATTTTGAAATGGAGTGGTAAGTGAAAGCCAAGTTGGAGAGAAGTGCAAAAGATTCGCATACCTATTATTTAGTGAATGTATGTACAACCACAAATGTATTAATGCCTATATCATGAAAGGTACATATATTCAAAGAAAAAACCTGCGAAGGTGAAGTGTAAAAGGATACAGACGCATAAAGTAGCGCACGCATATTGTATATATGTTTGTAGTTGTAAAAAGGGCCTATTCCCTTTTTATCGAGAAAGGGTGCTAAAGAATTCAATTTATTGTACTACTCCAATGAGACTACGGTGTTATAGCATTAAATTATAACACATATACTACCCATAACAGGGATAACTAATCTGGATCAAGCACCATTCATTCAAACAGCTATAGTTGCGGAATGTGTTTGAAGTGTCCTCTAAAGTAATAAATAAAAAACATTCTTTTTTTTGTAAGAATTTTTTGATGATGGTTCAGCAGTGAGTTTGACAATAAAATATTTGGTGCACATATATATTAAGTGCGAATACAACATTTTATTATATCCCTTCAATCCCTTCTGTATGTGCACGTGTTCGCGTATTTCATTCATTCATGTATGCATAGTGTATTACGGTGAACGACTCTTGAAAGTAGTCAAGTATCTGTTATTTACACCTATCTACACAAATGCACAGTTCAAACTCACTTCCAGCTTAAGGTATGTATAAAACGTTAATAAGAGCCATATCATCATTATATTTGTTTACATTGTTGAGGTTGAGGACCGTGGTATGATAAGGCCAATGATATGATGATGATAATGCTTCATATCCGCTCTTTCTACTACAGAATTTTTGCCTTGTATAGGCACATAGTGTGCGTTTGTGTATTTTATGGAATGTGGACGTAAGCTATTTTTGTAGGGTATATATTTTGAATCAAGTCGGATTTTCATGTATTCTCAAGAGAACAGAAAATCTGCTACTTGGTTATCATCACGAGTGCGTGCAAAACAAAGAGGAAAACATGTGATCTGATAACGTGAGAGAATAAGTTTTTTAAACAATGATACCACATCAACTTTTTATAAATGAATGAACGCTGTTTCTTTTATACTTTCCAACTATACTTTAACACGTTTTTTAGATTATAGAGAACGTTTTACAAAAGTTGCAGACACATATTGTGTACGTATGCCTATAAATTATTAGGTTCGGTGATAGATAACACGATGCATAGATCGAATAGGGGACTAGATAATATATTTGCGAATGAAAAGTGAAAACTTTATAAATAGGTTGTCATTAAATTGTATGTAACACAGTAATGATGGTATTCATATTATCTGTCATCGTTGTTCTTTGATTCATTCATGATTGGGAAGCGGGGAAAGAATATTAGGACATCATTTATACATACATACTGGCTGGCAGGGAGATAGTTGAACATTCACGATGGGAAAATATATCATGGGAAAATAAGCTTCGTTTTCGTTTACTAATGAAACGACAGGACAGGAAGCTCAGTTACAATCCCACCTAGTACATATATCAACCAAAAAACCAACCCAATATCCAATAAAATATAGTATGTGCACTCAACCATGATAATTCAAGGATGTACTTATGAGATCATCTGCTTTATGAATGTCAAAGGATTTATTGCAACCAAGAGTACCACTATCATCGTTCCATGACGTTTTCCATATGTACTTTTGAGAAAGTTGCTGGATATTCTACTTCAGTACTACTTCTCAACGATGACAAATTTTAAGGGATTTTCTCCTTTTCCATTCACTCACTCATTCCACAAGGCAGTCTTCTTTATTCATATAATAAGCCCAGTGAATCATTTTCCATTTTAAGCCGCTACCCTGCCCTGTGTTCAGCCTGAGTGTATGTTATATATACATTGCATTGCATTGCATATGAACCTTGTATGTTTTGTAAAAAGGCTGACTTGAGTTCGTCAAAGTACTAAATTATTGGATTCCTCGTAACTCCTAAGTAGGAAAATTCATTCTGCTTCGTTGAAAGGTAGTATATATTATAAGCTGACTTGTTTCCACTACATGGTCACAGGATGATAATAGTGATGAGTGATGAGAATGAGATCGCTGACTTTGCTTATTTTCGCAGGAATTGTGGGTGGTAGCTGGAAATTGATTAGCTGCCTTTTCCACTCATCAACAGCATCATGCAGCCATACATTATTGAATGCTCATGACACGTGTGTAATCGCTTTTCTAAATGCTAATTAATCATCACAAGTGAGAAATAAAACAACATACATTTCATCCCACCACCACATACTATTCATAGTTTAAAAAAATACGTTGCGCATCTATAACAATAATGTTCTTAGAATGAAAGAGTTTAAACAGAACTTTTAAACATGTCATCACTGCCTGTTTCCAACGAAGAAGGAAATACGAAGTCCAGTGATCGATTATATTTTCAAGCGAAACATAATAGAAAAATCTGTTAGTGCTTCGGATTTAATTATACTCTGAAAAATTGTCGTGCATTATTTTGCTTTAAATTAGATTTTTACTTTAGTCAGCGCTTCAGACATCACACCAAAGCTAAGGCGAACCCATAATCTGTCTGGACAATTTATGCTTCACATTTTCTAAAACTCCCACTCATGTCGCGTTCATGTCCCATCCTCAACCCGCCTTCAAACAAAAAATGTAATTTCCAATAACCAAAAAAAACGTTGTACAGTGGAAAAGTATGCGGGGAGCAAGCAACAGAGTTTGATGGGAGTGGAATGCGTATCTAAAACAAGGGACCATGTCGAAGAAAATGGGGAGTAGACCATGCTACATATTTTCCTGTAGCATGCCGCAACCATAGAGGCTTTAGTTAACGTTAAACTTTCGGATGAGTAGCTTTAGCGATTTTGGTTGTTGAGAAATGAGAAGACCATTACAAAAACATACAGAAATATATATATGTATATACTTAGCTTACGTATATTGTTCAGGGGCGGCAGAAAGCGACATACAGGAACAGGGACGCGTGTGTTTTTAAAAAGAGAGATTCAATAAATACAATAGAACACTCGAGTGACTTTTGTCTCTTTCGGTAAAAAAAATATCTTGTATACTTTTAATATTGTAAAACCATATGTCGGGAAAGTGGAAAACTACTGGCGAAAATAGAGAGGCATATACATTAATGCGCTGCAGATCAGAATATTTTCACTTTTTCTTTGCGACTCTTTGATTCATGCAATATTCTTATATACATAGATTCTAATAGTGAGCTTCCAATGTATGAATGGGGGAAAACCTTTTTCCTCTTTCTTACTTCGACGAAGGAATGCAAATGTAATATTGAATGTCAGGTTGAATTGATGGGACATGGCATCTCAAGCATTATCATAGGAGAAAAGCTCTACGACACAGTAATAGCAGTGCAATGCAACTTTAGAATTTTTACTCAATACATAAAGCTATGCTTGCTTACTCGCATACACACAAAGTAGAGTATTCATGGTTTTTTTGCAATGGGACACTTACCAGAGAACATGATCCAATGATATGTATGGCAGGAGAAGCAGGCGAAAAAAATATAGAGAGAAGAAATGGATCGAAAAAATTTAAGGCAATTTCACCAACTGTCTTTTTACTTGATGATTGGAGAATTATTGAATTCGCATGGGGCGGCACAGCAAAGAAATAAAAAAGGAAGACATTGGTATTAAGGGAATATCTGAGCTATGCCATACCATGAAGTTGATGCTGATGATGACGATGCCATACATATAACTATAGGTATAGCCCCGAGTCAACACAATGGTTGAATATGTGTACCGACAGAAGAGAGAGAGAGAGAGAGAGAGACCATGAAAATAATATGCGCTTAGTTCTGTGTGTAGTAAAATATGAAGTGTACTAGAGAAACAACTGGTTCGTCTCTTCAAATACTGGAGAAGAAGTAAAATGTGAAGAGAAAGAAAAGGAGAGAGAAGATCGAAAGGGATCTGTGTAAGCATGCTCTGCTTGATTCGTTCCGCTTTCTTTCTGACTGACAAGACTTCTTCAACCTACTTTTGAGAAGAATGGAACGGAAGTCGGATCGTTAGGGAAAAAGGAGAAGAAGAGAACCAGGCATCACATCTCATCATATTACTTTTATATACACTACTGAGTGACTGTGCCACTGGTACAACCAGCAGAGTCGTAGTTTCTTCGCTGTCAAAAGATGAAAACTGGGATATATGTCCAATCCATAATATTCTCAGGATAAATTGTAGACAAAAGTGGATCAGATGTGGATAGGACAGAATAGAATAGCTCTACTAGACTGCACACTACATTGGACTGAGTGAGTAAATCGGATGAAACTTTCGGAACATTATTTTCCTTCTTACATAAGTATAAAATACATGCACACTTATATGTACACAGTCAATACCTTCAGAAGGCTATCACTTAAACTGCGTATATAATGATTAATTGTACAGAAGAAACAATTTGGACAGAAAAAGTTGTCAGCTACCATACAACTACCCGTAACCATTCAAAAAATCTCTTATGTAAATAATATTGAATTGTATGACAATATTATTTCTCATCTCGTGTCAATTCAATGAAGGCAATAAGAAAAATACCAATATACATGCCATCACCCCAGATTTAGGTGAGACGCCAACGAAAGAAGCGTGAACAGAACAGGCCATATATTTATCTATGAAAATGTTGAGTGAAGTTACCAGAATAACTTTCCATAAATTCAACGATCCAATCCACAGCTTCCTAAAACCTTCAAAAATGTTAGGAAAAAGTTTAATGTAGAACATTGATACATTATGAGCTATATACTATGTTTAAAATATTTAGGAATATTTTTTTCGTATGCATCGTCTATAGTTAATAAAATATTCCTTTCCCCCAACATAACATAAGCAAACACACAAACATATATGCTAGCTTCCACGTCCTGTGTACACATAACCCATCTTTCTAAAGTTTGGTATGTGACACAAAAAAATAAAAAAACGAGTTGGGATTGGGATGCTGCTGTGGAGTGCGGATGTTGGCAGGGCATAACCAAAAAAGGAAACCACTTGAAATGGCAGTTGAAATGTCTTAGCTATTGTAATACTTAAAGAATTATGTTATGTAACATACCACAAGGAGAAGATGGAACACGCTTTATTTGATGTTTCTGGTAGGAGAAAAACATAACGCACCAAAATGTATTTGTAAATATATACATTCAGATAAGTGTGTGAGAGGCTGAGTAAAATTCCTACATGGTGTTTTTATACACGCAGTGAAAAATAAAACACATGAAGCGGGAAGTGACATTGTATAATGAATTTAAATACATATGTATACGAGAGGAATTTGATGTACATCTCTCTTGCCCCGCCAGTAAAAAGGCCGAATGTTAGGTGATGATGCTACCGCATACTTCTGTATGCCCTACTGACGCAATATTATTACTTTCTACTGATATTACTTTGTTCAACATTAAGCAACATTTATGGCATAGCAGTGGAGGCGGAAAATGTGGGCTTTTTGTGTGAAGTGAAGAAAAGTATAAAAAATGTCAACTTGAAAATGCTCTCTCTCTCCTTTTCCCTTTCACTTTCCCCCGTCAAAGTGTCAATTTTCAAGTGAACGAACTCTAAATAAAAGAATCTAAATTTATAATTCTTCTGCTAGCTACTGCTGCCGCTGCTGTCTTTCGTTTTACCCTGTCTTTCACAAAAAGAGAAGCGTTAAGAGAAATAAAGAAAGGATGACAGAACCTGACGAGGAAAGCGCATAGAAAAATTTAGGATAAAGGGAGCTCAAATAGTGGCATTCAAACAGGCAAGTATGTAGAATAAGTTAAACTAAACGACTTCCTTTTGTTCTCATATTCAAAAACTTTAGAATAAGACGCACTAAAACCCAATACTACTACTGTATCATGCTAAGCAAAACTCCTCTGTCTCTACATTTAAAAAAAGTTGTTCTGGTGAGAGCTTTTTTTTAGTTCAGTTTTATTTTGAATTAATATAAGAATATTCTCTTAGTCGTTAGTCAATTGTTTTGATTATGATAGATTTTTTTTCTTTTGGTTAAAAATGAAATAAAATATTAACCTTCTTTATCAATATTTCTGTCTACAGTCGTTTGTAATTTAATCACTCGATATGGGGCAAGTTGTGTATAACTCAAATTTATTATTTAACGTTTCAAAAGATTAGATATCTTGTATACCAAAGTATTCGTAAAAGGTTTGAGTTTACTTGTTTATTTATATACGAATGCTAGCTGAGATGTAAGTATCAAAACGATACACAAACATTTTCAACCGATTCGTAAAAAAGCTTTTGTAGTAAAGGGATTTCGTTTTTGCAGTAAAAAGAAATTGTTTGATTCCCCCTTCTTCTTTATTCATTTCTGGTGTGTGCTTTACGTATTGTGTATGCTGTGATTTCTTTTCTATTTTTTACTTCCTTTCTGCCATTTCCATGCACATTACCTATTTTATTGTACTTCTTTTGTTTGATCATAGAGATATTCTTTGAAACATTGTGTTTTTATCAAAACAGTTTTTCCTCTTATAAGCTTTTGTAAATGTATACCGTTGTGTCTCTATGTGAAAACCATCATCTTTTGTATGACGTATACATAATGATAATATTGATGTGAGTGGTATGATATGACTTTCTCTGGAGGGAAAGTGCTCATGTCGAAGAGAAAGAGTTGTAATAAAAAGGGTTTTTATATACTCAGTTTCCATTCTAAGTACATATATACATTCACCACTCTCGGCCCTTGCACATTTACTACCTTTATAAGCTCTAAAAGTAGCCGTAAACTAGTATATTACTTCGTAAAGGAAATAAGAAAACTGCGTTCTGTTCAGTCAGACTCTAAAAATTCTTCCCATAAAGCTTCTTTTTCGACTCTGATGGCAGATCCTGATTTTTACAACCATCCCAAACCTCTCCACTGCTCCTGATATCCACCCGCCCACTTTTTCAGTCTTCTGTGAAATGGAGACTGCATGGTTTGTGAAAAAAGAAAGGTAGTAGTAGCATTGAATCGACTGTCAAGCAAATGGTACATAAGCTCATAAATACGCACAGTGACACACACACGCAATACACATTATATACATTCAAATGATATATTTTATCCAAGGGTACTCTTTTTATTCTTTGTGAAAATCTATTTTGTGACTGGAAAATTTTGTGAGAAATATTGGCTTTTCCTTTCTTTAAAATTATTATACTTTTTATGGGAAACTGACATTGGGGAATGTAAAAGCTGTAGAAAGAATTTTTATTTTGCTTATAGTACAGTTACACTTTTGTATGTATATATATTTTGTTCCTTTTTTGTTGTTGTTTGCTGATGGCAAAAAGTGAAGGCAACACAAATATACATGCTCGAAATTCGTTGTACCCACTGCACCATATATGTGTAGGTTTGTGTATATTACTCGTTACGAAACGTTTCTTCCAATAATAGAAAATTACTAAACAAGAATAAACTCAAGCCGCTAGGGGAAGCAATCCTTGCCGAATAGTTTAGATGTTAGTACACTTAACATAGCAGCCGTGAAGTACTTTCACTTCCTTTAAAAATGTTTGTGCTACTTGCAATTCTATCACTTTGTCGAGTTTGAAATTATGTTTGAAGAAAAGTATGTACGAATTTTAAGCAATTCTTCTTTTTCCGTAAATTCAGGCTGTGAGGAGGGATTCAGGTATAATAAACTATTACCAACTTTTAGGTTATGCGTCAGTTGTGAGAATACTAAAATACAGGGTGATACGGGTACTTGTTCAATAACAAGTATTTGAGTGGTATGTCTAATGTAAATGGAGAAAGTCTGCAAGTATGTTACGCAAAAAAAGAAACCCTGAAAAGAAAATAAGAAGGTCGCGAACAAGCTTCGTGCGACATTTTGCAACTGAAAACTTTTTGAATTGAATATTTTTGTGTTCTGATGTATAAATGGTTGCATAAGTAAAGTATATTACCAAGTATTATTACAAAGGATACTTCATAGAAAAAAATATTATAATAATTGCGAAAAAGTGTGTGAAGTTGCCGGTTTTAAGGCTGCATTTACTTTTAGAACAGGTAAGACTGCCAAATGTGTAATGAAATAAATTTCGGATACTTTTGCACATTTTGTCTATTGAAAATATACGGTAAAGTTGGGTCTCAGCATTGGAAAAAATCACGAAAATTCTTTAGAAAATCCCACGGTAGGTGGAAAGAGAAAGATAAATAGATATTTTTGTAATTTCAATTTCAAAAATGTAGGTTAGTTTTACAAGAGGCCATTTGTGCACTGTACTGTATTTTTGCGCAGTAAACCTTCAAAGGGCTTTCTTTTAATAGTAGTACTCTCAACTGCTATTGAGTATAAATGGCAAGGGATTTTCGCGGGATTTTGCTACTTTGTTTGATGAGTTCCTCAGAACATTTCATTTCCAGATTGAGAGACAGCAAAAACTACAAAAGCATAGTTTTGTCAAAGTATTTAAAAGAAAATTTACTCCATAGTTGAGGGAAATGGGATGATGTTTTTTCCACAAAGAGAAAGTTGTCCTTATTTTTTATATACTACGCTCTCCCGTGATATGTTATCGTATTGATTTTACAGTTTTCGAAATAGACATGGTTCAAACATCACAAGGAGAATGAACATGCCGATAACTGAGTGAGTGTATTGAGCTTACTGAACCGAGCAACCAGTAGAACTTATGTTAGCCTAGCCTTTCTCCACTGAAGTCATGTCCTCTCCCAGAACGTATTTCAATGAAGTGATTTTTGTCATAAAAAAGGATGTTTCAGCATTATAAAACGTTAACGTTTCCGAATTCTGAATAGATCCTCATGCATTTATATTTTTTTTTAAAGTTCAACCAGCAGTTATGTATGTTATGTTGCAGAAGCTCAATCTGCGTGCATACTTTTACCACAGGACTATCGTGAAATTCTCTTCTGTGCAGCTACCCGAGAGGATGCGGTTTTTGCATTTCCATTTATTACGAACATATACTGACGTGGAGTGATAATGTAACCTAGAAAATATGGTAGTAGTAGAGGGGAGAATTGGAGAAAGGAAGCCGATTCGACACAACGCAACAGCGATACATTTTATGCATACCTACATATGCATATAACCATAATTTATAGACATTATCCAAACCTTTCCCTGCCTGCCGGTTTGGTATCAATTAAAGGAAATGTTTCTGCCACAGGGAAGGTGAATGAATGAAGTGTGCGGTATCATACCACTGGCATGCGTATTCTTGGTTATTAAATGAACGTAATGTATTTGTAAAGTATGCACACCTACTTCCCGCAGTACATGACGCGGGAGGGTTAGCTTGTTCAACACAGTATTACATACAAAACCGATAATTTTAGGTAGTGTTCTAGTTGAAAACCTGCTAATTAAGCTGGAAAAGTTTCGGCAATCCATTCAGTGAGAGAAGTTTATGTGTTTTACAAAATTAAACAAATTTTTAATTCATAATATTCATATTTTATGCAATTATCCATTCCTTATATATTGTGTAAAATACCAAGATAATTAATAAAAAGCGAAAACTTCACCTGACTGTGTATTCTCTTATCTTGATCATTATATTTCATTTCTACCACCTACGTTTCTTTTCTTTATCTATACATCTACATATACCCACATAAACCATATTTCTTTACGTTCATTAGTTTTCTGCTCAGCAGATTTATCTTTTCGTGCTGCCCTAGCTTTTCTCTTTTTTCTCTTTTATTTACAACTTTGAAAGCAACGACTTAGGGTTCACTCGATGACTTGTGGAGATGATGACCATGAGTATAGTGAATGCTCTTTGTACAAGTGCACTGCAGATGCATTATCTCTTTTAGTAATGCACATAAAGCGAAAGAAAGGTGTAGATATTTTTGTTTTTCTTATGGTACTTCAATAAAGAAAACACAGAAAAATGACTGTTTCCACGTAGTTTGATCTCTAGACTCTAGACTTTTTCATTTAAGAAATAGAAAGCGCCTGTGCAAATAGACATACAAAAATGTGTCTTATAGATATGCATTTGCTATTCAATGTTTTTTGAAACTTTAAAAGTATTTATTGTATAATTTATCATACTGTTGGTAGAATAGAGGTTATAAATACTCGCATAACATTGGTCCTATATACCACTAAACTGAAAGTGCAATTTTTAGAAAAGAAAAAATGTTTGTACTTTGTACAAAATTGAAAAGGGGGTTGTTTGTGCTCACTAAAACGTTGTGTTGATCCATGTGAATAGAAAGGTACCACATCACATTATTTAATGCAGCCTTACATTTTTTAGATTTCAGAAAGTGAACTTAGTTGAATGGATACTTAGAGAATACAAGACGAGGTAAGGTTTTACATTATTATTATTTCTACCTCTACAACTAACACTACATCAACTGCTGGTTAGCGAGTGAGTTACATTAAACCCACGCGAATCAGATCAAATCTCAAAGGACGGTACTATCCAGAATTTGGTCACTTTCTTCTGGTTTCCCTTTGGAAAAAAGTTCATTTCATCAACTTGAGGAGCTTTTACTCTGCTCGGTTCTGCTACCAAACTGTACCTCAATTTTTCATTTGGCTAAATAAAAATCTTTGCAGAAATAGCAGTGCTACTACATAATATACATTACTTACCAACATCTTCCAAGAATAATGTACATATTATAACTGTCAGGTTTGTACGATGAATGGCATACTGTCGCCAGAAACGCAAACAAAAGCTGGATAGGTAAACTCAGAAGCATAATTTATATAACGGACCTTACGTTAGCCCTAAGAAGGCAAAATGAAGAAGTATCACTGTTTTGTATGCTTACCACATGCTGAGTATAAACATGTACAATTGAAAGGCCCACTTTTTAGCACAACACACACACACACACATACAGAACACTTTCATTTCCTGTTTCCTTTTCAAGCGCCAAAACATCTTATGTGCGTTTTCCTTCCAAAATTCATCTACCAGCTACAGCACTCCACTCTTTACAACAGAAAAAGGAGGAGATTGTATCAGTCTTCTGGTAAGTCACCTCTTTATTGCATTAATTCCCCAATGGAGAAATAGAAAGAGAATGAAGAATACACATTTTCATGTAGTGTGTAAATTCATAAAATCTAACAAGATGTTCCCTGTTGAAAACTGTCGCTTTCTTTCTATACCTTTTATAGTTTATTTATTGTTAAGCCTCTACTGTAATTATTACTGTACCCATTTTCTTACAACTTTATTATGAATCAGAGTGCAGAATACCATGTGAAGAATAAGAGTACACAAAATTTTCATTTGAGAGATGCTGATTCTGATTGTGATTCTGATTACAAACAGAGAAGAGCGGGAAATGAGACGAAGAAAGAGAACTAGAGGAGGTCTATATACTTTCATCATATTTCTAGTTGTGACATATACTATTCTACAGTATACGTTGCTTGCGCACGTAAAGTATGCGTATGGTAGGAGAATAACCATTACACCCATCTGCTGATGACAGGATGAAATGAATGGATTCTTGAATTCGAAGTAATAAAAAAACTCTTTTTAATGTTTGAACTTTACAGTATTCGGTAAGTAGTATTTTACTGATTTGTGAATGATATATACCAGCAAAGGGTAAAGGAAGAAGAAGAACAAGGTAAACATTTAAATTGTGAGCATAAACGTGTAGCTTCTGCTGCAAAATACACATTATTACATTCTATAAAGTATTTTTATTTCTCTCGGAAGCAATGCTTAAACTTTCCCAAAGACTATTTCCTTTATTACCAAACAGTTTTAAGCTAAAAGTGCATACCAGGGCGATATTTTACCTGAATGTATCGTTGTGTAAAATGAAGAGATAGAATACGACCATTTATTTTTCCCCTTTATTTTTTAGTTTTTGCGATGCTTCTTTCTGTGATTGCGACTCCAACTAAAACCCAACTTTTGTTTACTTCTTCCTTATTATTAATACAACGTGCGTTATTTGCTCTTATACTTACAACTTTTCTTTCATATTAGCATTTTCAAAGTGTTTCGTCCTATATAACATTTCCATAATGATGTTTTCTCCTTTCCCAATCCTTATTTGTGTTATGTTATGTGGCCTAATATTTAACTTACTGAGGGTGAAACTATAATTTTCTTATGAGAAATGAAAGAGCGAATAGAAAGCTTCATATAATTCTGTATCTCTACTCTTTACTTGGCAATGGACTTCTAATCATTAAAGTAAAACATAAACCTAACTTGTTATAAAGTGACTGCGTGAGTTACACGAGGAATATACTATCCCTTTTTATGCTGTGTTTAATTATTGGGTAATATTTCGTTCTTTGAAGTAGCTAATGAGCATGCCAGAAAACTACGATCTGTTTGATCACCTTCCCTTTTTTATTCCGTAAGACTGAATGTACACCTATAAACGATTGCGATATTTAAAATCAATAACTTTCCTCCCTTACGTCACCGTGATTATTAAGCAAGTTAAGTAGTAGTACAGTAGTTCGTGTTTGTACATTCGTAATTCATAAACGAGTTTGTCCCAGTAGTCATTTTTTATTTGCACTAACTCGGGTCAATAGACCACTTAAACTAAAAACAAACTTGCTCGTTAATGATAAATTATACTTTCAAATTTGCGTTTCATCCACTTTCTTCCTCGGTCTTTAAGTAAACAAAAGGGTTATTCTCCACTCGACCGCTCAACTCACACAAACCACAGTGTTTTTTTTTATCTCGCCTCCTGTGCAAAACAAACAATTACGTTGTTCTGGCTTCGTCGTCTACCTTACCTCTTAAACCCGTCATCCAATAAATAGTGAAAACTCTATAACAATGCATCATTATGACCACTTGAATTATCATTATTAAAACAAAAGGGAGGAGAAAACGTCTTGCCCAAACACTCAAAAGCTTACTCAGATGTTTTGGTAGCATTCATAAAACATGAGATGAAAAGAAAACAGACGGGTAGGAGCATGATAACGCAGTGAAAACCAAAAAAAGGACAGACTAAACGACTAAAGTATGTGTGTATAGTATAGAGATACATGTCTTTTTAGTCCAAAACAAAGGCTTTTAAACATATCAAGCGAAGGCCCACCATCTAACTCACGTAACAGAGTTTTCGTGATTATCCCAAACAACTTCCTGCTTAACGGCCAATGGGAGTTCTATTTATATCCTCGTCCGACGGGCACCAACAAAAAAGCAATCAATATATCTTGTATACCGTCCATGTTAACTCGGAAATTTGAACTTTTA
>JAQFZH010002824.1:0-15374 GCA_034695485.1 Entomobrya nivalis | reverse complement strand
AAAGAGTAAATAGAGAGTGTTCTTTATTCTAGCATCACGCATCTTTTATGTACACATCTTATTGCTATACATACTACATGCGATCCTCACTGTACCCAAAAAACATTTGCTCATAGGTTACATTTTAGACGTTTCAATTACAGTATTTCATATGTTTTGATCACTTTCTACTAAATAAATTCAATTTTTAAATATTGATATCAAAGAAAAGTTTAGATGTATTTTTTTCAATAGTTTACATCAAATTTTCAATGATTGATTAAAGAAAGTCGATTACATGAGAAATCGACAATAATATATAAATGGTATATGGGTTCTTATTTTTAGTTTTGAATAAATTTTCAAGAAACAAGGTACAATTTAAATAATTTTGGAATAAGAGCGGAGATTACACATTTGATAGAGTCTTTTTATACATATTACATGTATTTATGGAAGTTTAAAATATTTATGAATATTGGGTATTTCAATTTCATTTTAAGACATATCTACCGAAATAGGTTTTTTATTAAGAATTTCAATATAAATTATTACATCTGGACTAATTTTTTATATTGGATTAAGTAGTGACATGTTTTTTTTACTATACTATGCTACACATCTATGACGCCATGTAAACTTAACTTTGTTCGCAGTACCAAAAAGAATGTACGCTGCAAAACGAATCGAATAAAGGCAGGCATTCTTCCAGTGTCCATTTTATGAAATTCACCAACTCCTAAAGCAATTGTAGGGCAACTTCTAAAAAACTTTCGTGACCATTGGCACTCATTCCATAATTTAGCATTGCGAAGAATTTTTGTAGAAATTATAATAGTTCGACATCCCATGCCAAGCATTGAGCAGCAAGTTCCAGCCACAGCAAGAACAATCATACAGATAATTGCAATGCCAGAGACTCCCAGTTTTTCTTCAAATATTAGCAACGAATACAAAAATGCAATTAGGCCACTCCTCCCGAAAAATTGAATTGATGGCTAAAGATATGTTTGAAAGCACTTGTTACTCAGAATCCCCAAAATTTGGACTTGACGATAGAGGGCAGCTACATGCTCAATGTACTTTTTACTTTTGAAATATTTCGAATGTTTTGAGAGAAACCAAAAAAAATGTAAATAATTTGAGTCGAATTATTTGTGTTAAAAATAAATTAATCAACTTGAAACTTACCATGTCTCTTCTAAAGCTGAATTTATCTGCCCCAAAGTCATAAGACATGACGTTGTAACCACTGGGGAAACAGCTGTGATGGGAATAAAGAAAAGTATTTGAATTGGTAGCAGAAACGCTCTAAACCAAACTGAATCACAAGATGAAAATACACTTTGAATCAAAAATGCTTCATGCAGACAAGGAAGAGTGAGTGGCATAATGAGCACAAAGAGAGTAAAAAAGAGACTAACTGAAATTGCACATAAAACCGTAAGAAGAGTAAAAATTTGTGAGTTTGAAAACGTATCTCTGGAACTTTGAATAGGTGTCCTGCCCACTACTAACATTCTTCTAGAAATACAATTGAAAAATGTCGCAATTTCAGTTGATTTTACTCTAAACAAATAAATATTCGAAAGTGCTCCTGATTTAACTATGATTTGGAAAATGTGGTACAAAATCTTAACCACACTTCTTGAAAGGGTGTTACCAAAGCTTAAATATAATTCAATGCCGGAGGCAATATGTGAAGCAAAAAGTATAAGACACCACAGGTATTTGGTTATTTTGCTAGTTTTTACACAACCTACAACCCATTTCTGTTTGGTCCCTTTATTAAAAGTAAAGTCAATTTTAGCTTGGTAGTAGTAAAATAAAATAATGTGGACATCAAATCCAGTAAACTTAATTTGGACATTTTTTTGGGAAAAGATGTAATTGTTGGATTTTGGAAGCCTAGAGAAGCATACGTCTCCAGTGTACTGCCAGAATGTATGTTTAAATGTGTTAATTATGTAGCAGCTATGGCTATATGGGACTATCAAATATTCATAATTCAAAAAAATAATGATATATGTAAATAGCAAGGTAAAACACAACTAAAGTGTGTATTATGACTAGGGCTGTATTACCAAAAGAGTGCTTAAGGAAATTATTTAACGCTATTGAAATTGTTGTTTTGCTCAACTTACACAACAACACATTGGATTTAGGTAGATAAGAAGCCAAATTTGGTTCACAGTTAACCAATCGCAATATGCTGAAGTCTCGGAAGTAATTGAATAAAAACTTGTAAAAGCCTTTTGACATTATTATTTCCCGTTTAAGAATACGAAAAACTTAACTTTAAGCGCTATTAAAAAGAAATGGAGCTCAATTTGGGGTGGTAAGGGCCAACAAAGTATAATTTCTTTTATTGGTTCAATTGTAGAGGCTAATCATCGGATTTCGAATTTTTTGACTGTGTTTTATGTATATTAAATACTATTCAAATGAGCTTATGGTAAAATTGATTTGACAAAGTTATACTACTAAACTTATCAATGTCAGAGTATGGAACTTAAATTTTACGACTTCTATGGACATTTTACAAGTTGCTTCACATCGTTTTAAATTCAAGTTTTAAAGTTATTTTCGGAAGATTTCAATTTCGTAGCTTGTGTAAGCTCTCAATTTCAAACATGTTACATTTGAAAATATTTTTGGGGCACAATTTTTTTAGTTCGGCAGTTTGTTACTTACAACGTATCCCTTACTCGTCGAATGGATTTTAGGTGCAATGGTGAGTCGAATTTGGCTCATTTTATATTAAACATCCTACATATGAATTCACGTAACGTATGCCCTTTTCATGTTTCTAACATTAATTTATTAAGTGTGATTTTAAAGTTTACCTTAATTTCTTTCATCAAAACATGTTGTTGTAATACACGCTTAAATATTAAATTATTTTTGTTCCGATTTGAACAACAAATTCAAATAGGGCTTTCGAGGAAATAGTAGACTTCAAACTTGTTTTTCATATTTACCACTTTGCTCAAATTCATTAGAAAACAATTCAAAATTATTATGTGTTCTGAAAATTACTGGGTTGGATAAATTTTTGTGTTGCTTCGGAATAAATATTTGATTTAAATGGAAGGAATAACATTAGTGTTCTAGTGGGCAAATTCGCTAATTCTTTGTTTTCGAATATCAATACTCCAATGTTCTAAACCTTAATATCAAATGCATCAATGTAAGTTAGAACTGAAATAGTTATTAATGTATCGATTTTTTTGATGGCTCTTCAGTTTACTATAAACCTAACCCAAAATTGTCTTTAAATCTATTTTCAACAAATCTTAAATAAATCAAATCCTTAGGTTGCCGAATAAATAGCAACAAAATCTTTAAATTGTTTATTTATCGCTTTCTCAGTTAAGTAATCATCAGCACTATTGTCATAGTTCGCGGTTTTTCATGAATTGTAATATCGCATTTATCATTTTGGCCATTCGCTTTAACTTTTTAAGCATTTTGGGATAAAGCAATAAATTTGAAACGCGTTGTTCAATTTTATCGTGTCAAAAAGTTTTTCTCCAAATAATTTTCAGCATAATAATTTGCAAAATTTAATCCAAATGTTTACGACGTAACCTAATGCCTATTTAAAACAACAACATACGTACTCAACATGTACCTCATTCAACTATGTTAAGTTTTGCATTAAAAACTTGTGTACTGTTCCACATAATAATGGAACCATTTTTTTTAAATTTCATTGCATCGTTTCATGGACCTTCAGAAGAAACTAATATAGTTTTGACAGCTTCGTTTATAGTGGTAGCAGTCAATGGTACGATTTACATTATAGTAGTTTTTCGATGAATCGCATATGTTCATACCGAGTCGAAACATTTGATTGCAGATGCTAAACGAATAGAGATGACAGATGTGTCTCGATTTGAGAGACGATGGGCACGGAGATATTGGCGATCATGTGGAAGTTAGTATGCGTATAAAATTATGGACTGTAATTTTATGGAAGAGTTGACACTTTTAAAATGCTTCGATTTTGTTTTAAATTTAACGGTACAAACTTTAATGTTGTTAAGAAATACATAGCCGAAGTAATTTTGAGTTACAGTACGATTAAAACCTCAAGTTGCATAAAAAGCTTGCATTTGTAAAATTAGAATAGTTCGAAATATACTGCGTGAGAAACTTTAGGTATTATTAAAATCACACATTAAAAAACAACGTTTAATATTTATATGAAAAATTAATAATTGATGATAAAAACCATTTTTACTATTTCCTTATCAGTTATATTATATGAATTTGTTATTGTTCAAAACATGGGTAATGCATTGTATTAATTTATTGCAGCTAGCATATTGATCAATGAATTATACAATTATAAAACATTATTACTATTTCTTATGAATAGAAGGAAGTGTAGATAAAGGATGTAATTTAGCCATTTCAAGGAACTGGCAGCTGTGTAAAATTCAATTCGAAGAAAAATTGCAAAATTTTCAATTGTTCTGTGAAAAACGGAATTATTTTTTTTGTGCCAATGGTTGAGAGCATAAATGCTCTCTCGTAAACCGATGTTGAATCAGTTGAATGAATGTTTTGAGGCGGTATGAAGTTGATTGTCGCCACTAATGATGATATAAAAAATAATGTTTTGTGGTTATTAAAAAATATTTTTATAGAAAATAAATGATTTTGGCAGTACGTCTTGAGCTATTGGGTATTAAAATGTATGCCTTTTTGGCTTTAGCAATAAAATCTCCATATTCGTGATTACTTATTTAACCTTTGCTCTGGCCCAAACTTGCCGTTATCTCTGTTTAGACCATTTTGTATCGTGTCATTAATTGTATGTTTTTCTGTAGTTCAGAATATCATGATTAGATATCTAGGTTAGATATGTCAAAATTTAAGAAACTTTTCAAACAGGCATTTTTTCTACATTTCCGCGTAATCCTTTGGAAGAAAAATAAAATGCTCAACCTCACAAAACAAAGCCAAGATGCAAATGTGTGACCACATTGGTTGAACTAAAGCAACCAAAGGATTGACACAATTTAAACATATTGAATAATTTAGTTCACTTCTAGGGCATTACTTTAAAATGGAAATGTTCAAAAACGGGAAGAATACTTTTCTGACTTGTCTGACAGTTTATATTTCACTTTAAAATCAATATGCTGAATTCCCAAGTGCCTTAAATAATAAATAATTAGCTCGTGAAATTTCTTTGCTAGTGAGTGCTCTTAGTAGCGTCACCCACTAACAAACCGCCAAAATAAAAGAAAGCTGTATGTATCAGAACCAATAAATTATAGTTGGCTACTTCTCCATATTATTGTCCATTTTCGAATCTGTGTTATAGTGACATGAAGTGTTATGCCGAATACATATACGTATTAAACTTACCGGACAGCAGAATAAGTTTGTCAAAAACATTACTTTGCTTTCTGGCACGTACCTAAACATTTGCATATTTGAACAATTTTCAATGTAAGTTTCTTCTCAAGTAAGCTACTGAACTACTTAGTTTATAATTAATAACACGCGCTTTTACATCATTAATGATAGTCTACTTTTATTTGGTCATTGGTTTTGTTTTGTCAACGCACGTATTTCTGTGCAAATGACATAAGCTTTGTGCCTGGTAAGCTCTAAACCATAACCCAAATGCTATCAAAGCTTATAAAACTAGACACGTGCTAGAGCTTTTCTTACATTCGACTCCATTTGCACTTAACGCGAACAACTGTACTGTTGTATCAAATCACTTTAAGTAGCAGTTTCAAAACGAGCACAATCGTGACATAATGCTTTTATAATGATAACTTAAGCTCTTACTTATATAACTTAATTGTGTATCCTCGTGTGCCATTAAAATGGTATCGCAAAGTGTGTCTGAACTGAAAATATTTTAGTTATTTACACAAAATCACGCATATAAATACGATTTTTTCTTTAGACGGTTTATATTCTTAAACTACACTCCCTATTGAACCTACCAACCGAGTGAGCAAATCTGTCAAAAACCAAAATGTTAATTGCTCAAAATCTTTTGTCAGTTTTTCACTTTGTACTTAAAGTGCACAATAGCCTCACCACAGTTTTGTATAACAGACCAACAAAAGACGGTGGACGTGCCTTGGGATATATTTCATTAGCTTCAAAATCCATTCAAAAGTATCATTTCTTTTACAAAATTTCCGTTACTTATGTTTTAGCTTTATTTTTGCAAATCGTCCACGCAATAAAGTTTAGTGGGGAGAAAAACGTTTCCTTAGTTGCTTTAGTTCCAAGTCTCCTATTTCTGTTTTCGTTAGGATTTCATTTACCAACGTTACGGGAGCATTTTCGAAAACGGGAGAAATTCTGTCCACTTTTCAACGCTTTTCTCGACTTTGAAAGGAAACATAACGGTACGTCACTATTTTACATTATTTAGTGAGTGATATTTGTTTTTGAATAATTATTTGATAATACTTTTAAACTAATAGCTGCTGGTTGGATACCGAAAGAAGCCTTTAATGGAATCGGTAACAGGAAAAAATCATATTCGCATGTTCTTCTATGGACTGTCCCAATAGTCTCGTTTTGCTACTGGGTTACCATGATCAACACTCCATGCTACCCCGGAAACGTTGGCTACCTACTTTTGCATGAATGCTCAGGAAATCCTTATGCCCCAACTGGATGGCTTGCTCTCCTTCAAAAAGTTTCCATGGCAACATTTGCATCCTTACTTTACATGTTTACGTTTTCTACAGTGATGATGGAATACGACATAATCATGTTACATCCATATTGCATTATGAACTATCTACGACTTTTCCTTCATAAAATGTTTGACAAAAATGTTGGCAGATATAAAGCTAACGAAATTGAAAAGGTATTGGGGATGTACAGGGAAATCGAAATATTGGTGGCAAATTTTAATGGATTTCATTCTGGTGTGCTAATTGTGAGTTATGTACTGGATTGTTCCTCAGCCTTCATAATATCTCTGTATACAGTACTAGGTCTGTATAAAAGCATGCCTTTTATAGTCCTTATTCAGTGTGGAGTGTTGGTATTTGATGTGTTTGCGGCTGTGAAGGATTTCGATGGTGGATACAAATCTGGTGTGTTTGCAGTATCTAAACTGGTTATGGCTAAGTTAAAATCAGATGAAAAGTTGATGGCACGAAAATATATTCGGAAGAATATTAGATCCTGGAGGACTCTAAGGATTTACTTGGGCTCGTCAAATTTCTTTGATGAGCTTACTCCATTGGCGTTGATGAACTTTAATGTTTCAAATACTGTTAGTTTGCTATTGCTTCAGATGCAAGTATTTTGATGAACAGTTGTAAATCACTTCAAAATAATGGAACCAAGTTATAAAACATAATCTTGCGACCACTCAGAATAATTCAGTAAATGGACGCTGGATGGATAACTCTTGTTAGTTTTCCTAAAGTTCTAAATGTGTTATAAAACTACAACTTACTTTTCAATAAAAAAAACTTCATCTACTGTGTATTTCTGAAAGTGTATTGTGAGATACATCATAAATAATGTCACACGTGAAAATATTCGCTTAAAATTCCTAATCCATACAGCATCAAATATTTGACTTATTTCACTATAAAACGTATGTAACTGATAAGTGATGTGCATCAGACGTATACTTAAAAATGGCACCTTATACTGGTCACCCCGTATTTATCTAATATTTTCGCAAAAGCTTTGTCGGGACTAGCAAGCAGGTCAGTCGGCACGGCCTTAACCATTTTGGAAATTTATTGGATGAAGAGCATTTTTGGACTTGTAGAAGGCAATATAGCTGCTTAAATTTATATGAAACAAGTCCTAAAGTTTATGCAACTTTTGAGAAATCCAGAGGCCTAAACATGAGTTTATTTCCATGAATACAAATTGTACTCAACACTTTACAAACTTAACAAATTTTGGACGCAATAAAATTGCGTACATTGATACTAGAGAAGTAATTCTGAAAACGCACTCAAATTTTAGGTGTAAAAACGGCCCTAACTCAAAATATCTGCTCGTTGGCAAGTCAGGATATGAAACGCTTTTTTAAATCTTTACTCCGAAAAACTTTTCATTAAAAAAAACAACATTTTCTACACGATTGCAAACATATTTCCTTTCTTGTTTGCTGGGGTATTGGAAAAACTGGAGGTATCCAACTATGCTATGGAATGAAAATATAGAGACTGAAAAACCATTTCACGCAGGCTCAAGACCAAAAAGTTTTCAATTTCAAAAATATGGGTAATCGTATAAGCTGTAAATGGTAATGTACAATTGATTTGGCTTGTCCTTGAAAAATAATGTTTTAGGATAAACATTTAACCTGACTTTTAATACAAAGATGAATAAATATAATATCAGTGTTTTCATGGGCAGAATTTTGTTTGATCGATTCCTGATATTGTAACCTTAGCAAGTGTTATTTGCATTAAATATACAAATATACTAATTTTAAACATTTTGTTCCATATTTAAGTCAGTATTTGTTTTAATGCATTGATTAGTTTTAGGAATAGGAAATTGTAATAATATGATTAAGACTTCCTATCTTATTCTTGATTCCTAGTTTTGATGGAGCGTAAACCTCGTAGCAATGCAATCAGTATTGAGCAGAACGATTGGATATTAGTTTTTAAATATTTATTAAACTAACACATAATAATTAGTACAATAAACATTTGATTACATTGTACAGCTTAGCCTTGACTCTGACTGTGTCAATCAGACTCACACAACTTACTGAGAGATGTACACGCAATGTTACTACATTGTAAAAGACCATGCAGGATTTCATAATTGGCTCAACTGCGCAGCATGGTTAAATTCTATGATCTACTATTATAACAGAAACCGAGACTGGTGTTCCTCTAAGCTGCTCTTGTAAAAAATTAAAACAAAAATAAATTAACCTTTTTGAACTAATGGAAACATTAATTACACGATCAGAATTGTAGGAATATTTCGTAGAAAACTTTTGAAAAGGCTTTATTTTACGTATTTACTAAACATATATAATATGGAATGAACCACGCTATTGTAGTATTTTATTAATATGTTTGAGGTTACATAAAGCCTCTACGGACTTTTCCCTAGCTAACCGTTAAGTGGACTTTAAAATTTCAAAAGCTTTATGGAATCTTTGGCCAGAGGATACTACTTGATTGAATTCAGTAGTATTATTTATTAGTTTTAGTGAACCGAGACACCATTCTAATTTTTATTTAACTGGACAATAACCTTGTTAGTACTGCGATATAATTTCGGGTTGAGTATGTTTGTATGTAGCTTTAGATAGAAGTTTTAGATATATTTGCCAAACACTTCGCTTAATTAAGTGTTTTATTATAGAGAAAATTATAACCTAGAAATGCCTTAAAGTTTCGGCGCTATTGTTTCTTTTAGATATTATGTTATCTAACTTTGCTAATGCATCACAAATAATTTAAGCTCAAGTCCGTTGTAAAGAGGATGTAACCACCCATTATTTATTAAAATGTTTTTCTCTACGCCCTAGTATCATAAGTAGTAAACTATTCAGAAATCAGAATACTTATGTTCGTACTACTCTTGCACATATAAGCATTTGTTATTTTAAGGAAAGCCTAATCCTTGACTTCTGATAAGTAGGTCAAAAACACTAACTTTGTAACGTGGCGCGACGCCTCGCCAAAGCGACGTTTGACCAACGTCACTTCACCAAAAAATATTTCTTTGAACGTCACTTAACCAAAAGCAGATTTTTGGGCGACGACACTTGGCCAAATCCAGTTTTTTCATTAACGACATTTGGCCAAAAAATAATTTATGGTTAGCGACACTTCACCAAATCAAAAAATACGACATCTAGCCACAAAATATCTGAAATTCAAAACAATCACATTGTATACCATTACTCTCGCTCTTAATATAATCCACGCACTACGGATTCATTTCTGATCCCAAAGAAATTATTTTACTTAGAACTTTTTACAGTCCACTAACTTATACCGAAAACATCTAACTTTTAATGCTAGAATATTTGTTCTCAAATCGTGAATTATATTCAATGCATGAGGTGGGATAGAAATGATGTCGGTCTGACAGCAAATATAGAGGGAGTATACAAATTCCATTTTTTAAAGCTTCCTTTCTATCTACGCGTTTGCGCCCAATTATTAGCAGAGGATTTACAACAGTAGATTGTGTAATGTAGCGACCAAAATTGTTTTCGGTCAAATGTTTGTCAATCCTGTTTCAAGGAAGCTTGTCGTAATTTTTTAGGTTTAAAACTCATTAAGTTTGGAACAATAAGCAAGGGTGAGAAACTTGGTATTAAAAGAATTGCCAACTTCAAGAGTGATAAAGTCGCTTTTGGTAGGATTGATTGTAATTTGTATTTTTGTTGAACACGATACGTATTCATTCACATGTTGAAACTTATCATAACTTAGAAGGTATTTGGCTAACCGTCGTATACCATTTTTATTACTTTTGGCCAGACGTCGTATGCATATTTTTGTAATTTGTTCAATCGACGTATTTAAAAAATATTTATTTGGTCAAATGTCGTGCTTCAAATAGCAACGTGATTTTCTTCGAAAAAATGCAAATTTGGTGCACCGTCGTTTTGGCGAAACGTCGGACAATCCTTTGTAAACAATATTCAGAACTTTGTAAATATGCAGTGAATGGTGTATCGTTTGTAATAAAATGAACTTCCATTCTTTCCCCTACTTTAGAGAACCGACGCTACTAGAAGCTTCTTTGACCATATTTGTTCTATGCATTACTTCACACAATAAGCCATTTTGAACTTATAAAACCAACTTGTAAATATTTCCCGTAGCTCAGATTTTGATTGAACTTGGTCAACTTCACAAACCAAATTCTGTCTCTGAAAACAGAAAATAAACCAATCCTAAAATAAAAAAACTCGATTTAATAAAATTTATTTTGTCAGAATAACTTCATTACACAATACTTTACCGTTGCATATTTTTTTAAAGTTTATTCAAATTGATTCATCGAAATTTCTTTCGATCCTCAATCCATACATTATGATTTTTACAAAGCATATTTTGAAATTGGTGGTCTACAATTTACGACTACTCAATTCATTCGGCCCTGATCTCTACAAAATTGACCCAGTTTCATATAAGCAAAAAATTCAAGACCAAGCATCCCTAAAGATACGATTGTACTGTAGATTTGTCGCTCTTACACTTATGGGAATATTCATGATGGTTCAAATGCTTAAGTACAGAGAAGTGTTCCCAAGTTTTGAAAAATTTGAAGGCATCTTATACACTGTTGCTGTATTGTCATTTCTAACAGGAAATTTTGTGTACTTTTCCAAACGTAAACAAGTTGCAGAATTGTTCAACTCCGTTGTTGAGTTCGAACACGATAAAAAATAGAAACTATAAAATTTTAGCATTTCAATTAACTTGATCCATTCATTAAAAAAATCTTATAACTTTGTCTATATTTTGGTTCAGTTGAATTGTTTTACGTACCTGGCACCAACTTCATCTTGACTATTAAAAGTTTCCAACTTGGCGCAGTTTCAACACCAACACTTGCACTACATCAGGTTGCTCGATTTTGGGTTTGGCCATGTACACCCAACGCCCCTGGGTTCCTTTTTCTCCAAGAATGTCAAGGCTTTCTTGAACATCCGGATAAAAACTTCGTTCTTCATGGACCATTTGCAACTGTGTATTGGGCTTGTGTTTGTCTTTAAGTATGCTGGTGTCTTTTGAACCTACTTTTTTACAACTCATCGTTTCTGTGTGACTGTCGTCTTTTGCTTTCGGTTCTACCTGAGAAACATGTTTGCTAACATTCGAAGCAAAAATCTAAAGTGTCCCTAAACAAAACAGGGCTAATCAAAACTTACAAGGAATTGCAAATATTGCAACGTTTATTTAACAATATCAACCAAACAATGTTCATAGCAGCATTATTATTTCTCATTGGATCCTGCATTGTTATTGGAACATACGCAATTATTATTAGTAGAAACCAGATCAGTATTCTGCAGATTGCACCTTTGGGAACAATGGCTGTTCAGAGCGTTGTGGCAACCATAATATTCTTTGGAATTTTTGGAGGAATATACGGCGATTAAACAACCGTTTTGAAAACATTCAGAGAAATGCAAAATCGTGTTAATTGGGCTACTGAGAATATTCGAGAACGAAAATTGATGCGGAAGACTATCAAATCGTTTCAACCTTTGAAGGTGATGGTAGGATCGGTAAATTTTGTGGATAAGCTGAGGCCATTATTTTTATTGAGTTTTGCATCCGGCAACTTGTAAGCTAACATCTTTTATAGGCGGCATCTACAGCAGTGGAGTTCAGTCTCATACAAGTTTACTTTTGTAATATTGATCAAACTCACACTAATTTGCAATCGTATATCATATGGCTAGTTGTAGTTCAAAAGCTAATTTAGACTAATGTAATGTAAATTGCATTGAGCTCAAAATGTTATATAGGGTCCGCCAACAATGTATAGAGACTTTTAACATTGCATATTTTGCTTGTCATTGAAAAAACAAATGTAGAATATTAAAGAAGATTTATTTGGAAATGGTAAAACAGTAATCAGAATTCTAAGTCTTCAAATGACCAGTTTGGTGTCAATTTTTAGTCAAACTTTAAATTAAAGCCACCTCAATAATGATCCTAAATGTTTGAATGATTGTTTTTCAAAACAAATTAACAGGGCTGGGTTTGATCTTAACAGTTACAAGCACGGAAAATCAGTTAAATTCCAATGTTAAAAGTCAAGGTATCTAGCTGACGTACCAAGGATTAAGCTTAAAAATATGTGTTATAATCAATTATAAATATTAGTGGCCTAATCTTGGATAAACATTTTTATATTGCTAACGTTCTACAAATCATCGTACTTCTTTTAGAACGGGAAAGTGCAACCAATTGAAACTATGAAAGAAATCAATTTAAAGTAGGTGTATTGCTTAAACCTAGACAATATTAATTCGTTGTTCTATATCCACCTTTAGCCAATCCTAGTGAATGTCCTTTATGTCCCTGATGTTCATTAATAAATGACGTTGTGTTCTCGGATTGTCTTATAAACAAAGAAACATACATTGTATGACTTAGTGGCTACTAGGAATAAAATAATACGCCAGCAAAATCTTACTAATGTTATTTTTAAGATATACTGTTTTTCCCCATTAAACTTTAAATTGATATATTTAAATGAATTATGTACACAGAATAATTATACAAATTTCTGTAAAGTCTTCGGATTTGTTTATTAGACATCTGATTTGTTCGTATAAACATTTAAACAAATATGGCTTATGGATTTTAGATTTTAAATGTGAAGTAATATTAACTTGAAAGTCTCCGGAAAGGTTTTAGTTGTGTGTCGTATTTTACAAAATATGTGTTAACTATAAATAAATCACTACATTTTTCAATGCCCGGATATTCTAAGCATTTGCTTTCTGGGAAAATCAAAACAAAGATAATGGATATATGTATATCTAATATATAGAGGTTTTATTGGCAAACTTCAGCAATCATCAATTTACAAATATTAATATACAAATATTTACAAGTATATCTAATATTATACTTATGTCTGTGAGTGCTTAAAAGCTTTTTTGGGTTTATTAAGCTTGATAAACTGATAAGCAAATGCTCCATTATCGCATTAAAAAATAAATTGTTTTCGTTTTTGAAGCTTAGGTCTTTAGCTATTGAAACCGGTGCCACATATCCCAAGAATTTATAGAAGCTTTTACTAACACGGGAACTAAAAAAATGCCGCTCAGTTCCGATGTCGAAAAATAGGTTTTCTAGGGTAACTTTAATCATAGATCATAATTCTGAATTTATTTTTGTTTAAAACAAAGATTTTGAAGCTCAATTTGTAAAAATGTTTGCTCCATTAAGCGCGCGCAACAACAAGCAAACAGCTGAGTTAGCGCTCACTACTCTTCTTTTCTCAGAGCAAGCGCAGTAACAAGCAAAGAGTTGAGCGTGCGCTCGCTCTGAGAAAAAAAAGAGTAGTGAGCACCAACTCAGCTGTTTGCTTGTTGTTGCGCGCGCTTAATGGAGCAAACATATTTACAAATTGAGCCTCAAAATCTTTGTTTTACACAAAAATAAATTCAGAATCAAGATCTACGATTAAAGTTACCCTAGAAAAGCTATTTTTCGACATCGGACTTGAGCGGCATTTTTTTAGTTCCCGTGTAAGTGCTATGATTGATAAATTTGTTTTCTCAGGTGAAGCTATCACTAGAGGCTTAGACATGGAATGAATGAAGCGAATCCAGAAAATTACAACAGCATTAAATTATTGTGGCTATTTGCTTGGAAATTTCTTTAAGAGCCAACTTATGCAATAAATAATTAGGAAACAAACTAAGGTATTTAATTATTTTTGAAGAAATTAAATTCCGAAGAAAAGGTGGAAAACTCGGTCATCTTTCACTTAGACGCATGAGAACTATTTTCCCATAGTTTTCCCAAAGTAATCAAGGGTACTCCGAATATCCATCAAAGTACTTTCCCCAATCCCCAGCGCATGCAAATATGGTATATACTCTCAACAGTCAAAGCAGCTCAACTGAACAGTCATAGTTACTCAACTAAATCAACACTATCATGAGAAAATTTGCAAAATTTACTTTTATTTTGATTTGACCAGTCGTTCATATTATTTTTCCTAAATTAATTTGTAATCCATCTAATTGTAGTTATCCATTTCCTGCCCGTAGGATTTATTTTCAATTGAGGATTTGACTGTGATTTTTTTTTCATGAAAAGCCGAGATGGAGAACTTTTACTTTGAGACTAACTCAGTTCAGTTAACTGATGTGGAGAAGGAAACAGTAAAAATAGACCAAGACAAGCTAACAGAGGAAATTACAAGTGGGTTGGACCAATTAAGCTTTCAGGACAAGCAAGACAAGGATGAAGACAGAGTTCCTGGTGAAGACACAGTGGCTGAGGAAATGGGAGGAGCCTTCAAGTTTTTACCAGAAGAGGTAAATGAGCAGTTAAATTTTAATATTTAAACTTCCTTCACAGCAAATATTACTAATTTAAATTTTAGTTTAATTATCAACTTTATTTTATTGTATAAAACACAGATGTGGTTAGAAGTTTTGGACAAAGTGATGGACTCCCAAGACATCCTACATGCTTTAAGGGCATTCCCAGGACTAGATAAGGCTTTCCAGTTTCACAAGGCTTCATGGCTCTTTGGTCTGGTAAGTAATATAACTGCTTAACTGTAAACCTAATAGACTCATTAACTACAGGATTAAAAATAGATTTAATTAAAATACATTTCTTTTTCTATCGGTCAGGTGTTACCACACTTGATGACCAAGCAGTTGGTAGTTGAAGAGGTGAGTA